>MU740345.1:119807-146175 GCA_026770625.1 Nicotiana glauca
AACCCTAAACCCTAAACCCTAAACCCTAAACCCTAAACCTAAAACCCTAAACCCAAAACCCTAAAACCCAAAACCCTAAAACCCAAAAACCCAAACCCCAAACCCCAAACCCTAAATCCCAAACCCTAAACACAAAAACACAAACCCAAAACCCAAAACCACAAACCCAAAACCCAAAACCAAAAAACCAAAACCCCAAAACCAAAAAACCAAAACCCCAAAACCAAAACTCCAAAACCCCAAAACCCAAAACCCCAAAACCATCCGCGCCCCATTTTCACAAAACAGCCGCCATTTGCACAAACGCTCTCCGTACAGGCGATCAAAGTGAACAGTAGCAGCGTCGTGGAGAAATGAGCAGTTCTCCGCCGTCCGGTGGTGGAAAGCCACCGGACCAAATACAAAAGAAGCGTCTTCTCAAGGCGAACACAACCGTACAAGAATCAGGCCAATATCATATCCCAATCGCTACGAATCTTCAAAAAGGCATCGCGATCACTGTAGCAAAAAATTGCCTGGGAATTTCTGAAATTTCGCAGCGCGATTCTGGGTCAAAAAAATGGAATTCCACTCTGTGGAGACTGTTCTCCATCTCAAAGTGCACCTTCCCTCCAAATTTCAACCAATTTCACTGTGGGAATCGACGGGAACGATCATCTGAAAAACTCCGGCAAATCGCAGGTGGTCGGAACAGGCGTTCCAGCTGACCAAATTGATAATGCTTGGTACCAAAATGTTCCTCAGCATGAGGAGAATGCAGTCCCCCCCCCCCCCCCNTCCCCAGGCAAGTCGTCTTCTTCACCTGTTCGGCTAAATGCAACTTCCACTTCTGGGCAAATTGAAAGCCAGCTGAGCACTGAAACATCTTCACAAGGACCAAAGGAACACTCTTGCAAAAATTCAGAGCAAATTGTTGATCAAAATGAGTTCCACCATCATCTACAGAACTCAGGCCACCTCCAGTTGGCCGGCAATGGGGTTCTGGTAAACCAATTGAGCCAAAACCAATGCCAAACGATTGGTGAACCTCAGGAGACTGTTTTTGAGCCATCAAACCAAATTTTACAACAACCAATTGTGTCGAATAACCAAAAAGGCACGCCTGGTTACTGTAGCTATACAGGTGCTCGACCTATGTTCAATCCTTCTTATGGCCCAACTGGTAGTTGTTTAACCATGGGGGACCCTTCACTACCTCCTCAAGATCCTTTCTACCAAGTTTCAAAGCAATCCATGGAGGCATTAGATCAACAGGCACAACAGCTCAACTCTAAGCTTCATCAGTTGGTTGATCATGGAGATCAAGGGATAATTGAAGCCTCAATCCAATGCCAATCATCTCTTGTACCTAAGGTGAGTGTTTCTAATCCTTCACACTAGGTTTTACAATGCCCGGACTTGTCGAATATCCAAAAAACCACTCCTGGACACTGTTCACCTGAACATGTTCGACGAAATGCCAACCAAGTTTCTGATGCTCCGCAGAGCTTTAATGTTATGAGATTGATTCATTAGCTCACAAGGAAGATATCTGCAAAATTTCACCACAAAAGGCAGAAGGAACTTCACTTTCTGCACCCTCAATAAAATCCCAGTCCACAATTAATGGTTTTGTACCTTTGCTTACACATCCTATTCAGCAGGAGGACCACTTCCCTCCCCTTATATCCAAAGTGCCCATACCCGTCCACCAAATACACAATGCCCACATCCCCCAATCCAAAAACCCAAAGCAAACCTCTTTTTTAGCCTCAACCAAACACAATGTATCACCTCTTGAACAGCAGCTCAACTCAGCCCCTCTTGATCCTAATCCTCCAGGCCAAAATCTTGTTCAAGCTGCACCAAACCAGCCCCCTGCTCTTAAAGTTTCATCTAACTTTGAGAGACCTCCAAGAAAAAACCAAAAGAGTGTTACAATACCTCCCCAGAAAAATGAGCATTTAAATCAATCCAACCCAACCAACACTACTCAATCACTACCCAATGCCAATCCACACAAAACCTAAAATGCCTGTTAACTCACCACCCCCACCACCTCCAACAGTTACCCAATCATATGTTACCAGATTGAGGGCAAGACATGAGGCAGAAAAAGCTCCTATAGAATTCTCCCCCCCAATCATCACCACTAATCAAGGCAAACCAGCAGTTATTTTCAAAAGGGAGGACTATATGGTGAAGTTTTCCGATAGGTGTAAATACACAGTGGTTGGGAAATTTGCAAACACTATGCCCAAAATGGAAGTCATCAGAAAGAGCTTCATAACCCAGACAGAACTCAGAGGAGGTGTCAAGATTGCACACTTTAATGCAAAGACTGTGTACATTGACCTTGACAATGAATATGATCACTCTACAATGTGGTCAAGGCAATACATGCACATTCAAGGCCAAAAAATGATGATTGAAGCATGGAATCCTATTTTCAAGCCAAATGAGGATTCCCCAATTGTCCCTGCATGGATCATGATACCAGGGTTACCCTGGCACCTATATTACATGGAGATACTCTCACCATTACTGTCACCAATTGGAAAGGCTCTATTCTTGGACCTTGCTTCTTTTCAGAAAACAAGAGGTAGTGTTGTAAAGATCAAAATGCAGATAGACCTCACAAAAGAAAAACAATCTCATGTGTGGCTAGGATATGATGAGGATCAAGATGTCAATGGGGATAGACAATGGCTAGAAGTACAATATGAGAGCCTACCTTCCTACTGCACTCATTGTAGGCATTTAGGACACTCAAAACAAGCTTGTCCTGTCAAGCTCAGGGAATTTGAGATGCAAACTAAAAAGGAGGAAACTACCACTGGGGAAGAAATCTCTGCTCAGAAGAATCATGCAGCAATGCCTGAGTCAAGTAAGCAGCAGCAGCATAACAAACAACAAGGAAAACCAAAAACTAATGTGCAAGACCAAACTGAGAAACCAAGGGAAACACAACACCAAAGGGTAGAAGAACATCAAAATGAGGTGGTTGAAGTACCAGCTGATGAGTGGCAGACTCAAAAGAAAAGGAACTTTAGAGGTAGTTCCCAGCAAAAAAAATAGGTTTACCTACCAAAGCAAGTCAACAGCCAGCCCCAACAACAGGATTCTAATGACAAACACCCACAGACCCCTTTAAATCCAGGTACTCCTCTTATCAATCCTCCAGCTCAACTGGAGAGGAGTGATGATTCTGTGGCCCAGAATCCCCCCATACCCAATATCCCCCATAACAAAGGTTCTGTTAATCAGAATAACCACATTCCCAATGTTCCCCCTGTCTCTATTTCTGCTGGTTCTGTTGCTCAAAACCATCCCAATTTCCATGCACCCTCTGTTTCTATCTCTGGTAATATTGTAGTCAATGGAGGGATGATGGATTGTCAGGAGATCCTTAGGAATAGACAGGATGGGGATCCAAAGGAGAAGGGCTTTCCTCATGTTATACATGAGTGTGCTGCTGCACAATTGACTGGCCCTAGGATTGACCCTATAACCTCTGCTACCCCTGATCATGTGGCTGATGAACAGGAAAATCTTAGTTCTGAGGAAGATCATTTGAGCTCTCATGATGCTGAGCTAAGGAAAAAATCAAAAGGAAAAGCCCATGCCACTTCTGATTTTAGCCTGCAGCCCCCCAGGTCCAAGAACAATCCAAGTCAGAAGAAGAGACAAGCCATGAGAAGGAAATCAGCAGGGATTTCCATCAATGAACCTTCTAAAAATACTTCCCCTAAAAACCCAATCTCAATCCTGAGGAGACCCCCAGACCCACCCTCTGCTACTAAATCCCAGGTCTATAAGGATCCTTCTTCTGATCCATCCTTAACTCAGCCCCTTCTAAAATCCAACCCTCAAACCAACAGTCCCCATATTGAATCTCAAGTTCAACAGGATCTAGTTGACTCATTAGCTACTTCAAACAGAGAGGAATGTCAATTAAACAAGTTTTCCCCTGAGCTTGATGAGTACAGACCCATCCTTTCTGAAGATGAGATGAGTGGAGGAAATGAGGAGACCAATGAAGCTGAATCCAATGAATCTTCTGATGAAGATACCCACTGTGACCTTTTGGTGTCTGCAATTAATGGAGATCACCCCCACCATGACATCATTGACACCCAAGGTCTCTCTCCAAGAAGATATCACCCTTCTCCAAGACTCACCAGGAGTAAAGCAGCTGGGAGTACCACTGCTCCACCAACTTCTAAAAAACCCCAACCTTTTTAATGATTAGTACACTCACATGGAATGTTAGAGGTATTAGGACCTCTGGATCCATTGAGAGACTAAAATCCCTAAAACACCTCCACAAAATATCCTTTATAGCCATCCTTGAACCTTTCTTAGACACTTCTCATATTAACCACTTCAAACTCCACCTTTTCATGCATGGTGCTGCTTCAAATGTTAATAATAAGATATGGATTTTTTGGGATCAAGACTTTTCCTGCAATGTCTTGGATCAGGATGAACAACAAGTCACAGTCGAATTGAGACATGCTGAAGCTGCTGATTCTTTCCTCCTCTCCACCATTTATGCAAAATGCAAGCCTGCCTTGAGGAGACCTTTATGGGATAACCTCAGAGCTAAAGCAATGTCCATCACTACCCCATGGTGTGTCATAGGGTATTTCAATGTTATTGCCTCCTGTGAAGAAAAAATTGGAGGGATTCCCTATCAGATTAACAAGAGTTTGGATTTTCTAAGTATGATTGAAGATTGTGGCCTCACAGATTTAGGGTTCTATGGCCCCAGGTACACTTGGTCCAATGGTAGAGGCCCTTGCTCAATTGTATGGAAAAGGCTAGATAGAGGTTTGGTTAATGACCAATGGTTAGCCAGTCATCCTGCAACTACCATCTCACACATGGCATCAACTGGTTCTGATCACAACCCTCTTCTCATGGAAATGCATATCAGACCTGAAAGCTCCATCAGGTACTTTAAGTTTCTAAACTGTTGGACTGAAAATCCAACCTTCATG
This sequence comes from Nicotiana glauca, assembly GCA_026770625.1. Lineage (NCBI taxonomy): Eukaryota > Viridiplantae > Streptophyta > Magnoliopsida > Solanales > Solanaceae > Nicotiana > Nicotiana glauca. Next base: position 124,790 of record MU740345.1, read on the forward strand.
TCAGTTGTTCAGGAGGTTTGGAGTCGACAGATTAGAGGTGGTGCAATGTGGATCTTTCATCAAAAAATGAAGCTCCTTTCCTCTGCTTTATCTAAATGGTCCAGAAATGAATATGGGGACATTTTCCAAAAAACAAAGGAATTTGAAGAAAAAGCTAGAAAAGCGGAAGAAACATGGGCCTTCACTAACAAAGACACAGATAGGCAACATGCACATGAGATGAATGCTCAATATGTTAAGTACCTCAAAGTGGAAGAAGTTGTCTTGAAGCAGAAAACTCAACTACAATGGTTCAAACATGGAGATGCAAACTCAAAGTATTTTCATAGTCTCATTAGGGGGGGAAGGAGAAAACTCTACATTCATAAGATCAAAAATGAGGATGATGATTGGATTTATAGTGATGAAGCTATAGGAGAAGCTGCTTGTGATCACTTTCAGCAGCTTTTCACAGACCCTGGAGGCACTATCAGAGAAGATCTCCTTTCATGTATCCCTACAATGATTAATAGTGAGGATAATGCCACCTTGGATAGAGATCCAACTATGGAAGAACTGAAGCTTACTGTCTTCTCCATGAGTCCAACTAGTGCAGCTGGCCCTGACGGATTCAATGGAAAATTTTTCCAACACTGTTGGGAAATTATCAAAGAAGACCTTCTCAATGTGGTGACTGCCTTTTTCTATGGTCAAACTATGCCTAGATACATGACTCAGGCATGTCTTGTCCTACTGCCCAAAGTTGACTCCCCCAATAACTTATCAGAATTTAGACCCATAAGCCTGAGCAACTTCATCAACAAAACTATCTCCAAAATCATATGTGCTAAAATTGCCCCTATTCTTCCCAGAATCATCTCCTCTAATCAGACTGGTTTTGTCAAAGGAAGGAGCATCTCTGAAAACATAATGTTGGCTCAGGAGATAGTGCAAGGCATCAAAAGGCCTAACAAAGGTGCTAATGTGGTTATCAAGCTTGATATGGCAAAAGCATATGACAGAGTGTCATGGTCCTTCACTTGCATTATGTTGAGAAGACTGGGCTTCAGTGAAAGAATTATTGATATGGTTTGGAGAACCATGTCTAATAATTGGTATTCTGTGATTGTCAATGGCAAAAGGTGTGGTTTCTTCCACTCAACTAGGGCCTCAAGCAGGGTGACCCATTGGCTCCCTCTTTGTTTATCATAGGAGCAGAACTGCTATCAAGAATGCTCAACAACTTCACCTCTGACCAATTCTTCAATGACTTTCATATGGAGAAAAGAGGCCCTCAGGTTACACACCTTAGCTTTGCAGATGATGTGATCATCTTCACTTCAGGCTGCAAAAAATCTCTCCAAAAAGTCATGAACATCCTCCATTCATATGAGCAAACTTCTGGCCAGTTAATAAATAAGCATAAAAGCCATTTCATGATTGCCCCTTCTGCTTTCCCTTACACCATCAAAAGAATCCAACAAGTCACTGGTTTCACCAAAAAGGACTCTCCCTTAACCTACTTGGGATGCCCCCTCTATACTGGCAGGAAGAGAATCTTCCATTTCAATGGCCTAATCTCTAAAATTGTCAGCAGAATTAGAGGGTGGCAAGGTAGAATGTTATCCTATGGGGTTAGAATGACCCTCATCAAGCATGTCCTCCAATCCTTATCAATCCATCTCTTATCTGCAGTCTCCCCCCCAAAATCAGTCTTAAGCAGATTGAAAAACTAACTGCTAACTTCTTTTGGGGTATGGACAAAGATAAGAACAAGTATCACTGGGCATCTTGGCACAGACTCTGTCAACCATTAAGTGAAGGTGGTATTGGCCTAAGATCCATTGAAGATGTATGCAAGTCCATGGAGTTCAAACAGTGGTGGTGGTTTAGAACAAAGCACACCCTTTGGAGCAACTTCCTTCTTGCAAAGTACTGCAAAAGATCACATCCAATCTCTAAGAAGTGGGACTCAGGCCAATCCCAAGCATGGAGAAAGATGATGCTCAACAAAAAAGAAGCTGACAGTCTCATTTTGTGGAGACTTCACTCTGGAAACAGTAGCTTCTAGTGGGATAATTGGTTGGGCCCTGCTCACTTGGCTCAGTTCAGACAAGCAGGTGGAAGACCAGGATCCATCAAGGTATCCAACTTTTGGATTGATGGGCAATGGAACACTCAGCTACTGCAGCAGCATGTGCCTAATGACTTAATCCCTCAGATCCTTAATGTTCCCATTCATTACCAACCCCTTCTACCTGATACACCAATTTGGCAACCAACTACCTCTGGGGAATTTTCTTGTGCATAAGCTTGGCCTTCAATTAGGAAGAAAAAACATGTCCTGTGCACCAACAAAATGATCTGGCACAAAAACATCCCCTTCAAATGGTCCTTTTGTCTTTGGAGGGCATTGAGGAACAAACTTCCTACAGATGATAGAACAGCCAGGTTTGCACCTCCTAGTGTAAACAAATGTATCTGCTGCATCACCCCTGGTACAGTATCTGTGGAGCACATTTTCAGTGATGGGAACTTTACAGGAATTATCTGGAAATACTTTAAGGCACCTGCTGGTATTACACATCACAAAAACCCCCTTAGGATAACCCTGATGCAATGGTGGCTCTTGAAGAGGAAAAATGAGGTTCATAAGCTTGTACTTGACACCATGCCAATTATGATATGCTCGAATCTGTGGAAGAGCAGATGCTCTGCAAAATATGGGGGAAGATCTTCTTCTGTCACTAGGACCATATATTCTATCACATCAGACCTTCTTCTCCTCCTCAATACCACTTACCCTAATACCAAATGGCCATCCAACTGGTGTGAAATTGCCCCTATGATAGAACACCTGAATCACCACTTTAATGTTCAGCAGGTCCTTTGGACCAAGCCAAGCAGGGGACAGGTCAAGGTCAACACTGATGGAAGTGCACTAACTAATCTTGGAAAGACTGGAGCTGGCATCATCATAAGAGACCATCAAGATCATTTCATTCATGCCATAGCTAGTCCATTGGGAGAGGGATCTAATAACCAGGCAGAAACTGAAGCAGCTCACATTGGAATCAAATGGTGTATTGATCATGGCTACACTAACATTTGGCTTGAGACTGACTCCAAGCTCCTCATTCAGTGGTTGACCAACAACACTCCTCCTCCTTGGTCAATCTCCATGCATCTTCAGCAGATCAAAAACTTGAGCCACCAATGTGAAAACCTCACATGCACTCATGTCTTTAGAGAGGCAAATTTCCCAGCTGATTCCCTCTCTAAGCTTAGCCACTCCCACACTATACTCACCCACTACCACAGTCTCCTAGAGCTGCCACCACACATAAGGGGACAGGTCAAACTTGACCAACAAAACACCCCTGCTTTCAGACACAAAAAAACCAATAGAGTTATCTTTCCACCACAGCTCCTCCATGATAAACCCAAAATACCCCACTGATGTTAATCCCCTGATCCCTCAGGTCTATTTCATCTCCAAACATCCCCAGTTCTCTAAGGTGAACACAGAGTGCATCCACACCTACCCTACTGAAACCAAAGCATATGCTGATTCTCATCTCCCCCTCTCTTTCTTAGCCAACCAACTGTCACCCATTTTCTTAACACCTCTAAACACCACAGTAACCAACCAAGAGTCAACAATTCTCCTGGATCACAGATACAAGAATCTGAGCAGAAATGCTCTCTGTTTTTCTAACTCTGTTTGCTATTTTGCAGGTTCACACAACAATGCAAGAGTAAACAATTGGATTCATCACCCTTTCCTTGAACTATCCTTTGTACTAACATTCTTTAAACAACTCCTAAGAACATCACCCTATCAATTCCTCACACACCCTATCATATACTGCCACCATATAGGACAGAACCTGCAACAACCCTTCTGCAGGTTCATGCAAAAACACATCACCTCTTACTTCCACAATCAACAATGCCCAAATACCATGGTAAACAAACTAACTAGGCACAAAATCCACAAAATGTTGCAACCAGTCTCTGCTACCATTTCTCCCCACTTCTCCCTCTCCCATTCCCTGTTCTTTCACAAACAAGGGGTCATAATTCCCCCCCTGTCCCCAGACTCATATCCAGTCTCCTGGATTATGAGCCCCCTCCTTTTTTCTAACTGGTTTGTTCCTTTTGCAGGTATTGGGAACAGTGTTCATCAACTGATGCACTCCCAATCAGTGGTATTAGCATTTTTAGTGCTCATTCTGTTGGGATTGTACCAGTTGATCAACCTTTCCCCTCCCTTCATGTTGATAGATCAATGGCCCTTCTCTTCATGGACCAGCCTTACAAGAAAGTGCAGGACATCAGTCCTCTTCACAGGTTCCAAGTTGCAGAATTCCATGATAGCAGAGACTAACGAAGATGGAGTGGACTCACACCAATGCTCACTCTCTCATGCCAAATCATGCACACTCAAGACCTTTGGTCCACCCTTCCTTTGGAGTGCTATCTTCCCTATCTTTGACCCCAATATCAAAGCAAACTGGAAGATAATCTCCACAATGGGCTTCAACTGCCTTGTACTCTTTTTGGGATACTTCTACTTTAGATATAGAAGATGTTGTAATATAAGGGAAACACACCCACTCAACACTTTTGTAGATTTAGGATCACTAGTACAATTGTGTATAGATGACCTAACCCCACATCATTTGTATTTTGTAATGCCAATCAACAACCATAGTTGGGTAGTTGATAGGCCTTCTTACTTAGGTCTAATTCACTATCATAGTTTTCAGGTATCATTTAGTTGTCATGTTTGGGCAATTAAGTGTATCTTCATGATGTACTCGGAGGTAAGGTTTATGTCCCCCTCCACAGGTTGTATCTTGCCTTTTATATATATGAAAAGTAGCCCTAGGCCCAATGCCTAGTGGATTTATTTAAAAAAAAAAACTCTAAAACCCAAAACCCTAAAACCCTAAACCCTAAACCCTTAACCCTAAAACCCTAAACCCTAAAACCGTAAACCCTAAACCGTAAACCGTAAACCCTAAACCCTAAACCCTAAAACCCTAAACCCTAAACACATATTCAGATGGCGCCGTATGAGGCCTTATATGGGAGACATTGCAGATCTTTGGTTGGTTGGTTTGAGCTCGGCGAGGCTAGATTATTGGGGACAGAGTTAGTTCAGGATGCCTTAGAGAAGGTGAAAGTGATCCGGGAGAGACTTCGTACAGCTCAGTCGCGTCAGAAGAGTTATGCGGACCGGAAGGTTTGAGATGTATCTTATATGGTAGGCGAGAAGTTCTTATTGAAGGTTTCGCCTATAAAAGGCGTTATGAGGTTTGGGAAGAAAGGGTAGCTGAGTCCACGGTTCATTAGACCTTTTGAGATACTTAGGAGGATTGGGGAGGTGGCCTATATGCTTGCTTTTCCACCCAGCTTGTCGGGGTTTCATCCGGTATTCCATGTTTTCATGCTCCGGAAGTATGTTGGGGACCCGTCTTATGTGTTAGACTTCAGCACGGTTCAGTTGGATGAGGACTTGACCTATGATGTGGAGCCAGTGGCTATTTTGGGTCGTCAAGTTCGGAAGTTGAGATATAAGGATATAGCTTCGGTGAAGGTGCAGTGGAGAGGTCGACTCGTAGAGAAGGCTACCTGGGAGACCGAGCAGGAGATGCGGAGCAGATATCCTCGCCTATTTGAGGCTTCAGGTATGTTTCTTGACCCGCTCGAGGACGAGCGTTTGTTTTAGTTGGGGAGGATGTGATGACCCGGCCCGTTGTCACGTGAGTTACCGCACCGTTTCCCTCATATTATGTTTCTCTATGCTTCATTATCGGTATTTGAGGTGATCGAGTAGAATTGGATTGGTTTTAGATGGAAATGATACACTTAGTCTCTTAAAGGAAAGCTTGTTTTGAAAAAGTCAACCAGAAGTTGACTATTTATTTAGGGGTCTTGGATGTGAATTCCGTTGATTCGGTTAGCTTCGGGGGATGATTTGTGACTTAGCAGTGCGATCGGAATTGATTTTGGAGGTCCGATGTAGACTTAGGCTTGAAATGGCGAAGTTAGAATTTTGGCGAATTCCGGTTGGTAGGTGAGATTTTGATTCGGGGGTCGGAATGGGATTTCGAGAGTTGCAGTAACTCCGTTAGGTGATTTTGGATTTGTGTGCAAAGTTTCAGGTCATTCGGAGGTGTTTAGGTCGGGTTTTTGATCGAATGTGCAATTCGGAAGTTTTTAAGAAACTTAGGCTTTGATTTGGTGAAATTTGAGGATTTTGATGTTAACGATAGTGTTTTGATGGTTCGAGCAAGTTTGAATAAGGTAATAGAACATGTCTGTGCTTTTGGTTGAGGTACCAGGGGCCTCGGGGTAAGATCGAGTGTTAAAACGAGAGTTTTTGAAGTTGCTTCAGGTCTGTGATTTCTGTCATCTGGTATTTCCGCTTCTGCGAAAATGGACCGCAGAAGCGGGTAAAGGAGCGCAGAAGCGATATGGTGCAGAGATGAGGATTTTCGCAGAAGCGGAATTTGGTTCGCATTAGCGGGTCCGCAGAAGCGGACATTAAGCCGCAGAAGCGGATTTGGGGGATCCACAGAAGCAGGGTCGTTGTCGCATAAGCGGTCGTGGGGGAGTTAAGTGAAAACCGCAAAAGCGGATATTTGGACGCGGAAACGATACCACAGAAGCGATTTTTTGAACCGTAGAAGCAAAACCTGGACTGTGATTAAATGAACAGTGACTTCTCAAATTTGAAAGAGAACAAACATTTTGGACTTCGGACTAAGAGGGTTTTTTGGCGATTTTGAAGAGTGTTTCAAGGGCTTTCATCAGGTATGGATTTTTGGACTTAGATTATGATATTTTGGTGTAAAATCATGGATTAACACTGAAAATTCAAGGAATTAAAGGGTAAAAATAGAGGTTAGGGCTTGAAACTTAAGAGAGTTTAAATTTGGGATTTCAAAGGGCATTTGAGCTCCGATTTTGGTAAATTTGGTATGTACGGACTCATGGCGAGACGACGAATCCGTTGATGTAAATTTTGTAATTTTTCAAGAAGTGAGCCCGGGGCTCGAGTTTTGCCAACTTCGTGATTTTTGGTGTTTTTCGAGTATTTTGGATTGGGTTATGTTTCTTTGGCACATTGTAACGTATTTGTTGTGGTTTTGGCCAGATTCGACGCGCGAGGAGATCGATTCGAGAGGAATGGGCATTGCGAGCTAGTCTTCAGCCGGCTAAAGGTGAGTAATAGATGTAGATGATGACCTGAGGGTTTGAAACCCTGGTATATCACACTGTGACGCTGTATTGAGGCGAGACACGCACTTCATGACGAGTGCGGGGTCGTTTGTGATTGGGGATTTTGGCTTAGCCCGCCCCGAGTGGTGTCCAAGCTGTGCTTTGGACTATAGACCGATTTGTAAACATCCTACTTGGATTGTTATGATATATTTGGGCTGTGTGACGACTATTTGAATCCCTTGGGGATTATTATCACTGCTTTCATGATGTTTAGCATGCTATATGATTTCAGTCCTGAGTTTTAAACAATGTTTCGAATTGCTTAGTCACATTCTTAAGGTTTTAAAAACTAAACTATATTTTTCCTAATAAATGGGAACTGAGAACTATAATTTGACTTTGCTGTGTGACTCATATGCATATTATGGACTGAGTGTGGATCGGGTTGCACGCCGCAGCGATGATACGATGATATTGCGCTTGGGCTGTAGGAGCCCCTTCGGAGTCTGAACCCCCACAGTGAGCGCGGGTACCCAAATGGATCGAGCTGCACGCCGCAGCGGTCATGTGCATTGCATTGAATTCATGCTTTGATGTTTATCTGATTTATCTGATTCCGTTTGGTTGCCATTTCACCATTAATTATGCTAAATTGTTAGTTATAGCTTTACATTGTGGTATGTTCGTGAATTCTCATCTTCAGTGATTATATATACTTATTACTCACTGAGTTGGAAGTACTCATTTTACTCCCTGCATCATGTGTGCAGATTCAGGTGCGTCGGGAGCTTAGTTGAGCGGTTTGCTGTCTTTCAAAGTTATTTCGGAGTTGTCGAGGTAGCTGCCTGGCGTCCGCAGGACCCGACTTCTCCCCCTTATCCATTTATATTTCCGCATCCTAGACTTATGTATTTTGAGGATATATTACTTGGTTGTATTTAGAGGCTCTAAACTCGTGATCCCAGATCTGTTGGGAGTTGTTTGATAGTTATTCGGGTTTCCCGTGTTGTTTTCTGTTTACTTTCGGATTGTGACTCTTCTTAACCGCTAAATTCACTTAACCAATTGGTACTGAGATTTCGTATTCGGGTTGAGAGTGTCTAGATGGTCGGGCTTGGGTGCCATCACGATCGGGATTGGGGTCGTGACACTTTGTTTGTAATTTGCTAAATCATTCTTTATTAGAAAAGATGTTCTGCTTCAATGATATCAGTTGAGTGCCACTTTGCCCTCCTTTCCCCCTTCCACACCCCACCCACCCACCAAATCCCCCACACACAGAAAAAAAACCGATTTAAAGAAATCGTTCAAGGGGTTTTTTAATTATTTTTTTACGTGTTAGGGTATAAAAAGAGGCGCGCAAAGTTAAGCTACAGGGTAAGTTAGCTACACGATATAATTTTTGCTATTATAAATTATGATACAATTTACCATCTTTATTATTTCCTCACGCAGAATTCAACCGGAATACCATATCTATTTGCCAAAATAAATGTTTTGACATCTGCAACGGTAACATGCACTTTGTCCTCTGATTTTTACTCAATTTTATTGTATTAGACCAAATATGCGCTACTTTTGCATACTATAGGGACAATTATTGCTCATCTCATAGAATAGGGACTATTTCAGTTAATCCCCAAACATAAGGAACGATTTTAATTTTTTCTCTAATGACCCAAATTATACTCCATTTGTCTCAAATTATCTATCGTGTTTCTCTTTTACACGCCCCTTAAGAAATATTAATTAGGAAAGAGATTAGATTATTTTACTCTTATTTATGTCTTAAAATAAAATCTCTCTTCATTGAATATTTATTCTATTTATGTATTATCTCCATCTTCAAGAACAATTATTACTAAGGGTAAAAACGAAAAAAAATAATTTATATTACCTTGAACTTCTAAAATGACAAATAATTTGAGATAATTAATTTTTAGTAACCACTATTGATAATATGATTTGGAGGGAGTAGTACTCAAGGTCAACTATATAATGATATGAATCATGTGGTTGAGTATACACATTCAAGTTCTATCTTTTCTTAAACGTAGATCTAGAATAGATTATTTTTAAGTTGAGAATTGTTCTAAATTATTGCTTAAAACCAAGTCTTACCGTAATTTTATTATTCAAGCACCACCAACAATTTATTAACTCTAAACCAGTCGTTGGCACCCATAAATATTTTGCAAGTGAAAAACCATTTTGTGGAGGCTATTCCAAGTTAATTTAGTTTTCTTTTTTACATATCAGTTGACCAACATGAGAGATGTGAGAGTTCTTTATTAGCTGAAGCTAGACCGCCCCTTAAATTTGTCCGAATTTTTTATTTAGATATCTTAACTGAGAAATTGTACCCATTAAGTACCGAACTCAAAGCAAATTGTGTCTATTGAGCATAAATTGTTGATATGACACGACATGTGTGATACTTTTTGAACTTAACATTCTTGAATTGTATATAAATTTCTAACCTATAAATATAGTAACTCAAACAACGTTTAAATCAATACTAGAAATGATGATAGTGTTGGATATCTATTTTTTTTTATAATTTTACATTGGTTTATAATGAAAAAGCATAACTTTATATATCTTTTTCTTTAGTGCTTAGTTGTATAATTAATAGTACTTATTAGCTATACTTATTTTAGCATGACTTATATAGCATTTTTAGATTATGTTAATTTTTATTATGACTTAGCTTATTAATTAGCAATATTTGCTTTATGATTTTTTAAAAATCATTTTTATTGAATATTTTATTAAATTGTTATGACTTATCTCATATTATTGTGTTATTTTCTTGAAAAATATATTATATAGTTGTATCTTACTAAGACTAAAGAAATATTTGGAGCGCAAGTCACATATTTTGTGCTATGAAGATTTTATCGGGAAAAAAAAATCAAAAATCCAAAAAAAATCGAGATTGAAAAACCTGAATTTATTGGTTTGATTTGGTAATTAAAAAATCGGAACCAACCCGACCTATGTACACCCCTAGGTACATACATGGAGATGAAACATGAAGGCCATTTCATCGTAGTTTATTCCTTCTATTTCAATTTAGATGAAAATTTTGGCTTATCGAAAGTGTGTTTGACTAAACTTTGAAGCTAAATTGAGTTCAGCTGAGTAATTAAAATTAAAATTTAGATCAAAAAAATTATATGCAAAATACTACTATAAATTACAATTTTTTCTCATATTAATATAAGAAAGAAAATATTTCAAAATGTTAGTGAAAACTCCATACAATTCGATTCTCTATAAACGAAATGTGTGATTATAAGAAAGAGAGGGAGTACATTAATTTGTTTACTTACTGATATATTCCAACAACTACTACTTATATCACCCTTCATTCTTCAACGTTGAAGTCCACCATTTCCCATCCGATTCTTGTTGTTGATTTGTGTAGCCCAAAACCATCAAAATAAGAAACCTTGTACCAATTTATCTCTCTATTTCCATTCTCAATCTAACGAAAGGTAAGATTAATTTGAAATTTCTCTTTTGGTCTTTTGTAGCATATTTCATATTTTGTCTTCTTTATTGCTGTTATTATGAGTTTAATTCTTTTCTTTCCAAAGTACACCCACCAGATCTTAAACAATGGTTAGTAATTAAGCTGGGTGAAAAAGGATAATATCAGAAAGTTTTTTCTGAACTTAAGTCATTTTTCTTACCAGGAAGGGCATAAATATTGCAAATCATACTGAAAATGACCATGGAATCTTTTAACTAAATCTACCAAAATTACTTTTGGATCTTTTTTAGTAACTGCATCTAATTTCTGTTATATTATTATCAAAACGGTATATGATCAATTATGGGAGAATTCTTAGTCTCCCTAACTTGAGGAACCCCTAATTTGAGGCTTTACAAATGTAAAAGTTAAACTCACTATTTATTCATTGGTTATCCTTTTTATAAATGGATAATATGGTTCTTATCCATATTTGACCCATTTTGAAAAATTTTATTATCTAACCCATTTTTTAACGGATAATATGAGTGGTTAACTGTTTTCTTTGAACCATTTTATCACTCCTAATCAGCAATAAAGAAGAAGCTGCATTTAATTTCTGCAGAAAGAGCATTACTTTGTATGTATTTGCATTTGACTTTCTTGCATAGCTAAAAATTTGAAATACATCACGAATTTTGGGGACCTGGAATAATCCAGTAACTGAAACCATCCAATAGAGTTCAAGGTTTTATTCTTCTTGATTATATCTTGGTGGCCTTTAACTTAGACACTTTAACTTAGACACTAAAGACGCACTACTTTTCTTTTTATATATAATTTGGGTTTTTCTCTAAATTATGAAGATTGTTGGTCTTGTTTCATTGCTTTTTATTGAAGGCTTGAAGCTGACATAGCTATTAACACAAAGGCAATCGTGAAAGACTGCAAGCCAATTGACATGGAGGTAGTTGAGACTTGTGAAAAAAGATCTCAAGCTCCTGTAGAGCCTTCTACCCAACGTAGTTTTCCATCAATTGATGATGAAGTTGTGGCTTTACGAAAGATGCAGAATATATAATGAAGAAATTGACCAGAGGATCAAAGGAGATCGATGTTATCTCAATCTTTGGAATGGCCGGACTTGGTAAAACAACATTGGCAAGAAAAGTGCACAACAATACCTCTATTAGTACTCACTTTGATGTTAAAGCATGGTGTACTGTTTCACAAATATATGACATGAGGACATTGTTGGTTGATATTCTTGAACAAGCTACAAATAAGGAGTGGAAAATCAAAGAGGACTTCGACAGAGATGACAAGTTGCAGAAGACTCTAAAAGGCAGGAGATACCTAATTGTCTTAGATGATATATGGAAAGTTGAGGTGTGGAAAGACCTAGGATTATGTTTCCCTAAAGGTGAATATGGAAATAGAGTAATGGTAACAACTCGAATTGAACAAGTGGCTAAGCATCTTCAATACCACAGTGATCCTTATTCTCTTAGATTTCTAAAACTCGAAGAGAGTTGGGAATTATTGCAGAAAAGAGTATTTCAAGGAGAGAGTTGTCCCCTGTATCTACAGGAAGCAGGGTTAGAAATTTCCGAACATTGTAAGGGATTGCCTCTTGTCATTGTGTTGATTGCTGGTATTATAGTGAAAACAGAAAGGGAGGCATCCTTGTGGATGGATTTTGCCAATGACTTCAGTTCTCATGTTTTAGGAGAGCATAGCATGAAGGTAATGCAATCAAGTTATGAGCATTTAGAAGACCACTTAAAGCCTTGCCTTCTTTACATGGGATTATTTCCGGAAGACCATAAGATTCCCGTGCATGATTTGCTGAAGTTGTGGATAGCTAAAGAGTTTGTAGTGAATTTTGACACAGAGAACATGGAGGAAGCATCTAGATTTTTCTTGGACGATATACTTAAGAGAAGCCTTGTAATGGTCTCTAGAAAGAGAATTAATGGTGAAATAGAATGTTGCACACTCCATGATGTAGTGCGTGAATTTTGCTTGAGAAAACTTACAGAAAAAAAGTTTATGCAGCTCACAGTGCCATACAATCCATATGATCAACATTTGTATCCCCAAGAATCACGGTTATGTATTTATATTCATGATGATTTTGTTAATCAATTAGATCATTCTGAATATATGTTGGATAAGATTCCAATGCTCGAGTCCAAGTACAAAAGGTGTGCAGGTGAATGTCCTAGGTCTTTGGAGTTCATTGCTCATCCAAAATTCAACACATGGAACAGATCAAATCCTTTACCTTTACTCGATAAACTAAGGCTTGTTCGGGTGTTGAATTTGATGAAAGTGGAGTTGCCAAGTTCTTGGGCTACAGTAGTACAATCGCTAACTCACTTGAGGTACCTTGAAATTTTTGTCGAAGAATTTGATTTCAAGTGGATATCACATCTCCAGGAGCTCCAGACTCTAGTGGTTGCTTCACTTCAGTTTCTAAGGATATCGTCTGTAGCTATCTTGAAAATGATGAAGCTAAGGCATGTGAATATAAGGAGATTGATCAGTGTATGGGAAGAAAATGATCGAGCAATTTTTGAAGAATCTTCAACAACTATGCTAGAGAACTTGAAGACCTTCCTCTCTTGTCGTACACGTCTGGATGAGAAAAATCCAAGGTTCTGGTGGAGGTTCCCGAATCTTGAAGAACTCAGCCTCCGCATTGAATAAGTACCTAGTTGTCCTTTGTTTCCCATACCGGAAGTTCATGCTCACCTTCAATCCCTTGATCTGGTTGTAAACCCTAAGGGATTCTGGAATTCAGTTGGATGGGAGAGCTACTTTGTCTTGCCGTCAAATCTCAGGCATTTGTTCATTGGCGGTTATTTCTTGACGGAAGAAATGGTTTCAAACATTGCAACATCGCAGAAGCTTGAGAGTCTCTGCTTAATGGTGGGATTTCCTTTAGGGAATGTAGAGCACTGTTGGGACGTAATAAATGTCGAGTTCCCTGCTCTCAAATACTTGTCACTATTCTCCGTGAGGATGACAGTATGGAGTGCTTCAGATACATCTTTTCCCATGTTTACTAGAAAGAAGCATAGTCCTAGCCATATCTTAAAGAGTCTATTCTTTCTTTCAACTACTCTATTTTGTTGAGGAGTCCTAGGGAAAGAGAAGTTATGATCTATACCATGCTCATCACAAAATTCAGCAAACTTTGCATTTTCAAATTCAGTTCCAAGATCAGACATGATGGATGCAAGTTGATTTCCTAGTTGTTTTTGAGTTTTTCTAACAAAGGCAGTAAATATGTCAAATTCTTCATCCTTAGATGTTAAGAATAGTACCCAAGTAAACCTAGAATAATCATCAACGAGTACCATCATATATTTCTTACCATCTCTGCTCAATGTTCTCATTGGACCAAAGAGATCCATATGAACCAGTTCCAACGTCCTGGTCGTGCTTACCATTTTCTTGCTTTTAAAGGATGATCTTACCTACTTCCCCCTTGCACAGGCCTCACAGACTTTGTCTTCCTTGAACTTGATATTAGGTAACCCTATCATCAAGTCCTTGGAGACTAATTTGTTGAGTTGATTCAGACTTGCATGACCAACTCTTTTGTGACATAGGAGGGGATCATTGTCCAACACACTCAAGCAAGTGAGTTCATTTTCTGAAAGAGTGGACAAATCTACAATGTAAGTATTGTTAACTTTTTTTTTCCTGCAAAACAATCTTGTCAGTGGTAAGGTTAATCATAAAGCATTTGGTAGAGGTAAATGCTATAAGGTTACCTCTGTCACACAGTTGTGATACACTAATTAGGATATATTTCAAGACATCTATCAAGTCGACATTCTCAATGGAGTGTGAGCTTACCTTTCCAACTCTAATAATCTCATTTTTCTTCCCATTTCCAAATGATACATTACCTCCTTTTAAGTCCTCAAGTGAAAGAAACTGGTTCTTGCTTCCAGTCATATGTTTTGAGTAGCCACTATCCATGTACCATATTTGGATACTTCCATTCACTTGGACCTGCAAAAAAATATCAGGGGTTAGTCTTAGGAACCCAAACTAGCTTGGGTCCCTTTCTATAGTCAAAAGGGTAAATCAAATTACATTTAGCCCACCCAGGCAGCCTACTTTTCTCTTAAACAAAAGCTTTATTCTTTTGATCCCACTTAGGTGCTTGTGCACCGTAGCCAAGTCCTCTCTTGTTGCTACTGTGATGTTCTTGTAGCAAGGATAGTGCATCAGAAGCCTTATTCCATTTGCAAGTTCTTTCAAGTTCATGCTTTACCTTCCCTAGATCTTCTTTTAAGACTCTTATCTGTTCATTTTTCCTGTACAACTCATCCTTTATTTTTCCTATGTTTTCTTCTTAGGTGAAATGTGTGTGATCAGCTTTCTTCTTACCTGTTCCTAATTTTAGTTTTAAATTTTCAAATCTAAGTTCTAGGACACTGGTGTCAAGTTCAAGAACCTGGTTCTTCAACTCAACATTTATACTGTCACTCTCATTAGCCCTAGATTCTAGATTTTTGCACTTGGCTTTTAAGATCACACACTCCCTAAACAGCTCTTCCTTCTTATTGTTAGTTATCTGAGATTCATCAATGAAGTCCAGCAATAGTTCAGACAACCTTTCTTTAGACAGAAATTTAATCTTGTCTTTGAGATAAAGGACACTTACCTCTTGTTCATCATCTGATTCTTCGATGGCCATAATTGCTTGTTCATCTCCATCTTCACTTCTGAATCCTCATCTAATGTTTCTCCCCAAGGAGAAACCATAGCCTTTGTTGATCCTTTGTTCTTTTTGGGTTGAACCTATTCCTTCTTCCTATTCCTTCGTTCAGCTCTTTCGTTCTTCCATTTTCTTAATCATGTGATCAATCTTACCACATTTTTAGCAACCCTCGTTGGTCTATTTCTCAGGAGCTCTTGGTTTATTGAAGATTGTACCTCTTGAAGAATCCTTTCCTCTCATTGGGTACTTTTTGAAATCCCTTGTGATCATGGCCATTTCATCATCCTCCATATCTGCACCTTTTGCTATTCTGAGAGCCGGACTCCTTTCCTTCTTTGGTGCATCCATTATCATGATTTGCCTTCTCAGTTCATAGGTAGTTTGGTTTCCAATCAGTTCATCCAACTTGAGAGTAGCAATGTTCTTTGATTCTTGAATAGCAGTAATTGTTCTTTCCCAAGTCACTGGTAAGACCCTTGTAAAGATTTTCTCAACCTTGTCTTCTTCAAGGATAATTCTCCCAAGATATTTAAGTTCATTTGTTAGTGTTGTGGACCTTATGTACATCTCTTGGATAGTTTCTTCTTCCTTCATAGTGAAATTCTCATATTGAGAATATAGCAGTGTTTCTCTTGATCTCTTTACTTGAGGAGTTCCTTCATGAGCCACTTGTAAAGTGTCCCATATCTCCTTAGCGGTGGTACAACTTTGAATCCTGTTGTACTCATTTGGACCCAGTCCACACACAAGCCATTTTTTGGCCTTGGTATTCTTCTCCCATTTCTTCAAGTCTTCTGGAGTGCAGTCAACGCTTGTCTTTGGCACATACACTCCATCAGCATTTTCTTTGTAGTCGCTAGGGGACCATCGGTAACTATGTCCCAGAGTTCATAGTCTTCTCCTATGATATGATCTCTCATCCTGTTCTTCCACCTAGAATAGTACCAACCATTAATGAGTGGAGGCCTAGTAATGCATTGCCCTTCCCAGTTTTCAGGTGTTGCACTCATCTTGATCTTTCCTAAGGTGTTAACCTCTTCAAGTATAACCCGCTCTGATACCAATTGATGTTTTAAGCGTCAATACCACATAAGATGGGGGATGATTTGTGTGGTACCCAATTTTTGCTGAACTGAAATATAGAAGAATCTGGTTCTTCTATGTGTTCCAACTACTACTCTTTGCGGAATAATAAATACAGAAAATAAAGAACACAGAGATTTTTATGTGGAAAATATCTAGCTCAAAAGGTGAAAAAACCATGACCTACTACTACTACTAAGTAGGATTTTTCCAAATTTCCACTAAAATCACTGAGCCAAAACAGCATTTACAAAACTCTTTGTAAACCTATGGATTAACTCTAATCCCGTTGTGGCACACAGCCTTAACTGTTGCAACAATTTTAAGTTAACTCTAACATGAACACTCTAGGTACCTAATAAAATTGCTTTTATGAAAGCTGAAAGGTACAATGTAAAATCACCTACTACAATTGAACTAGAATAAAAGATAGACATATGGAACTGGTTCTTATATCTCGTTCAAGTAGCTTCAGGATTGCACATTCAAATCACATAAATTTATTGCAAAATTGCCTTGCTCTTTTTCTCTCAATTTAAGTTTTACTTCTACTTATGTGCATTACCTGTAAAAAAAAAATAACACTGACATTTAATAGGTAAGTAATCAGAGTTTGACTGGGATTCAATTGCGACTCTTCTATCGTAGAAGAGTTTATGGTGATCTCAAACTCTAATACTATCTTCTTCCTAAACTGTGTTCTCTTCATGTAAAGAGTCTTTCTCTCCTTATCCAATATGCAACCTGTTCGATCAGATTAGGAGATAT
Source organism: Nicotiana glauca (assembly GCA_026770625.1). Classification (NCBI taxonomy): domain Eukaryota; kingdom Viridiplantae; phylum Streptophyta; class Magnoliopsida; order Solanales; family Solanaceae; genus Nicotiana; species Nicotiana glauca. Next base: position 142,078 of record MU740345.1, read on the forward strand.
TACTTCTTGATCAGTTAGATTTATCTCCTTCACATGCATCTCACATGTACAGGTTGATCATGACTGTGCTTCACAAGATGGACCTGGTCCATGCCTGAGTTCTTTTGTCAATCTTCAAAACTTCACCTGTTCTTAGGCCAACAAACTCCTATGACTCATTATGTACCAAAGTGATCAACACCCTCAAATACTTTCTGAGACCTCATTAATTATCTCTGACTATTTTGTGACAAACAACTTATGTTTTTGGCTTTTAGACTATTATATTTTGGTGTGTACTAACTTAAGCCTCTGCTGAAGGCTCTACTACTCTAACCCCTTTTGAATGTGTATTATATATTGCTCTGTGTTTCTATATGTTATGTTACTCTTTCCTTTTTGATTGATGTAAAAGGGGGAGAAAAAATGTAAGTAAACACTCAAGGGGGATACATGAGCACAACTTTCCAAACATAGGAACAATTCAACTCATGGGAAACACTAACTTAGGGGGAGAAACTTCTAAAGGGAAGTATCTTAAATTTTTTTGATTGTCATCATCAAAAAGGGGGAGATTGATAGGTTTTAAGTTTAAGCTTCAATGATGACAATATTATCTTATGTTATATTTTTAGGACAAACAAAAAGGAAAAAATGAAGATGATTAGCAATATTGCTACTGGGTTCAAAATAAAGGAAGAAGGAAGAATTAGTTACTGCATTAATGATCATTCAGAGGCAGCTTGACTTGTCCCTAATCAAGGATTGAATGAAGATTTAGTTACAAACATTAATGGTCAATCAAGAAGCAGATTGACTCAATCAAGGGAACTCAGATTACCAATCTTGATCATTCCAATTTCGAAGAATACACTCACTAATTAATCACTCCTTGAATTCAGCTGTGACAAGGAAGGTCACATTCGAATCTAGGCCAGTCAAAGAGCATGATTCAAAGAGGCATCTCTTTGGTCAAATCCCTTAATTAAAGATCTTATGCCTCCCGTTTCAAAGAGAATTTAATGGCTCTTTTCTCTTGTATAAAAAGGCTGCTCTCTCAAGAAGAAGACTACGCAACTACAAAAAGAGTATTCCAAATCTGTCTACTTCTTAGTTCAAACACTATAATTCTGAGATATTAGTGTCTCAAAAGATAGAGAGATCTAGAGTACAAAAGAAAGTTGTGACACTTGATTAAAACTTAAATGCTAATTCTATATGTTGATGGTATACCATCAATCGTGTAAATTTATTCAAAGATCTTAAGGGAATCCTTGTGACCCAAGGAAACTGGATGTAAGTACCACAATAGTACTGAACCAGTATAAATCGGTTGTGTCTTACTATTGCTCTTTACTGCTTTTACTCCTTCTGTCTCGTGGAATAGTTAACTAATATTCATATTGGTCGACTAAATTTTAATTAGGCAACAATTCATCCCCCATACTTTCAGACTGGTCTTTGGTGTTGTCTTTAAAAGGTAAACCTTGAATCTTGATATAGTTAATAAATGCACGATTTAGCAAGTAGGCCTGCAAATTCTCCGTAGGTTTTAATTTTAGCAAGTTAGGATTAAATCTGATGTTCGCAAGGAATCTGAGTACTATCAAACTTAAATATTTTAGTAATATCAAACTATTAACACAATTTAAACTAGTGAAATATCAAACTTTAAGCAGATAACAAAGCACTGTGTCCTAGCTAATTGATGATTTGTTATCTATTTTCTCCGCTTTGCTCATCAGTTTCATATAATACTTTGCTATTCCATATTTCATGAATATTTCTCTCCTCTGGCCCCTGGCCTCCACGAATCCAAAGCATATTGACGTTAACTTTCCAAAGGTTTGTTGGTTCAATTACCACTGCCTACTAGCAGTGGCGACGGTAAGCAATGGTAATTGAACCAGCAACGTTACAAAGGTTTTTAACCCCCTTAACTACTGAGCTATATTTACGGGCTGTGCCAAAAAGATTCAAAAAATAAACTATAAAGGTACAAACCGGATTTTGCCTTATATGTGCAATGTAGTTTTTCGGTGAAGGAGGTTGGGGTAAACTCCCTTCCTCTCGCCTAAATCCGTAGTACTCTTGAAAGGTTCATTGCATACATTTGTCACCTCAAAATACTCTTTTAGAAAGTCAAACGTAACCTAATGTATTTTGGCGACAACATCGCGTATTACAGGAGATACTGTTGAGATTTTATTTCCTCGCTTGATTTTAGCTAGTTTTTGTGGGGCCCATCTAAATAAAATAAACAAAAAGAAAATAATGTGATTGGATGAAGAAGTTGCAAAGGTGGGCGCCTACATTTCAGATGCAATTTGAAAATCCAATTTGCAATTGCAAGTTGCCAAAACCTATTGTGATTGGTTGGAAACAAGGAAAATATTCCTATAAATAGGAGGCTCGTTTCTTATTTGAGATACACCAAAATCAAGAGAAGCTCGAGAGAAGCCAAAGAGAGTAATCCTCAGATTGTAGTTTGTGAGATAAATATAGAATGTGAGTACTATTGTAGTGAGGCATTTAAAATAAAGAGTGTTATTTCTTATAAAGTTGTAGTAGTCTCTTGATATTACAAAGTTATAATATTATTGTCACGACCCGTAATTCCCACATTCGGAACCGTGATGATACCTAACATTTCACTCGCTAGGCAAGCCAATGTTAGAGAAATTCTTAAACCAATTTTTTTTAACAGTTCAAATAAATAAATCAAGTAAACTAAAATGAACTGCGAAATAGCATAATAGGCAGCATATCTAAATACAGCCCAGATCTGGAGTCACAAGTACACGAGCTTCTAGAGATTCTACAAATAGAGTCTGAAATAAATACAATAGTTTCAAATGAAATGAACGGTAAATGAGGAAGGAGGAAGGGGACTTCAAGGTTTGCAGACGCCAACAAATCTACCTCGAGTCTCCAAATATGTCAATCCAAGCTGATGCACTCACGTACAGCTGGGATCAGTACCATAATCTGCACAAGAAGTGCAGAGTGTAGTATGAGTATAACTGACCCAATATACTTCGTAAGTATCGAGTCTAACCTAGATGAGGTAGTGACGAGGCTATGACAGGATACCCACGTAATTTAACGCCTATGAACGAAGATATATGTGCAACATAACAACAAATAAAGATTTAACACGTATGATTGGGAGGGGACATGCGAAATGGAACAAGATACGAAAGCTATAACAAGAATGTCAACATAAGACAGTCAAGTAAATCACCAACCAATGAAAACGGATAAACATAATGAATAAAGACTGCATGGCATCACCCATCATGTTTTTACTCTCAACCTCACCATGAAATAATAATAATGGCACGACATCACCTTTCGTGCTTTTATTCTCAATCTCTTCATGAAATGATAAATACGGCACGACATCACTCTTCGTGCTTTTACTCTTAATTTTTTCATGAAACGATAAATACGGAACGATATTACCCTTCGTGCTTTAACTCTCTTCATCACCGTATAATCAGTAAATACATACATCAACACTCTCCTTTACCATGTAGCAATGAATATAAGTATTTGGGAGATAGAATAAGCAAAACTAAACCTTACGTCAACAACGATTCCAAAATACCAAATCTCAACTTCCAAAAAATATTCAACCATCACAAGTAGTTCATAAATGGGAAAAGAATGATCAATTAAGTAATAAACTAATCTAAGCATGGATATCATAATCAAGGAAGGCAATAAATTACAAGAAAACAAGTCTCACTCGCATGCTTTAACTCAACAAAAACACATGGTTACTCGTCACCTCACATATACGTTGTACTCACACATTTAAACACATCGAAAATAGGAAAACAAGTCCTAATACCTCAAGTCAAGGCTAACCACGATACTTACCTCGCTCCGCAATTGACTCAAAGTTCAACCACGGATTTGCCCTTTGAACAAACCTCTGAACCAATCAAATATAGCAATTTATTAACAAAACGATTCAAAATAAGACTTAGGAACTACCCACAAATAAAAGAGGTTAAATTTAGGTCACTACTGAAAAAGTCAACCCTAGGCCCGCTTGGTCAAAACCCGAAATTTGAACCAAAACCTGATTACCCATTCGCCCCCCCCCCCCCC
>MU740345.1:147086-163019 GCA_026770625.1 Nicotiana glauca
TTTACAAAATCCCTAATTCAACCTAAATCCTCAATTTCTACCATGAAAATCCTAGATTTAAGGTTAAAATCTTATGAAAGGTAGTGGGTAACTGAAAGAAAGTAGGTTAGAATCACTTACCAATGAATTGAGGAAGAAAAGCTCTTGGAAAAATCGCCTCTAAGGTTTCTAGGGTTGAAAATTTGAAAGAATGAACTAAAATCTCATTTTCTCTCTTTTACCCAGCTGCAGTTATCATAATTGCGACACGAAGTTCGCAATTGCGTATGATCCTAATTGGATCAATTCTTCGCAAATGCGAAAAATCACTGAGCATGTTGCCTTCCCAAATGTGACACATTTTGTCACAAATGCGAGCCAAGGATGCCGCAAAAGCTAACATTTTACTCGCAATTGCAAGGCTGCCTTGGTATGCCTTGAGTCACAAATGCGATACAATAGTTCGCAAATGCGAACCTACCCCCATTCACATCTGCGGACTACTCTTCACAAAAACGATGTTGAACCAGCCCCCTCCCTCTTCTCAAATACGAGTCTGACTTTGCATTTGCGAGGCTCACATGGGCGATCAAGTTCCCGCAAATGCGGGATCTACTGACCTGATGCATCAGCACTCTTTTAAGTTCAAAAATCACTCAGTGGCCTATCCGAAACCCATCCGAGCCCCCGAGGCTCCCAACCAAACATGTACAAAAGTCTAAAAACCTCATACAAACTTGCTCGAGTGATCAGAACACAAAAATAGCACCTAGAACTACGAATCAGACACCAAAAGGAATAAATTTTTTTTAAGAAACTTAAGAACTTCCATTTTAACAACCGGACGTTCGAATCAGGTCAAATCTACTCCATTTCGAACCAAATTTTGCAAAAAATTCATAATTATAGTAATGAACTTATACCAAGTCCTGGAAGCAAAATTCAGACCCGGTCTAAAACCTTTAAACTTCAAACTTTCGACAAAATGCGATAACTCAAGCTAGGAACCTCCGAATTTAATTTCGGGCATACGCCCAAGTCCCAAATCACGATAGAGACCCACCGAGACCGTCAAAATATGGATCCATATCGGTTTACTAAAAAAGGTGATCAAAGTCAACTAAAATAAATTTTTAAGGCACAAATTTATATTTTAATTAATTATTCACATAAAAGCTTTTCGGAAGGAGACACATATTGTGCACGTAAATTGAGAAAGGTTAAAAGGAACTATTTGAGATTTCTAACACAAAATTAAGGGTTAAAGCTTTATATGACCTATCGGATCATCAAAATTATAGTGGTATCATATTTTTCCGCTCAGGTATTGTATTTTGCCCCGTGAAAAGATTTGGTGTTGTTGTTACTCTTTTGTGATATTGTTATTTATCGTGGATAATATTCCTCGGCGGGATATTATTTTTTCCAACTACCTGGTATCATAGCCATGGCGAACAATGGTATGTTATCTTTTCAGTATCCCGATCTCACAAAAAGATAATTATGAGAAATTATGTGTACTTATAAAAGTTATCTTGGCTCTCAGAATGTGTGCGATCGTAGATAGAGGTTATTTAAAATCCGATAATGAGGAAGATCTATCTCAAAGTGAAAAAGATGTCTTGAAAAAGATAACGAAGAAGGATCAAGAAGCCTTCACTCTCATTCACCAATGTTTGGATGATGTCATGTTTGAGAAGGTGACAAAAAGTACCACATCAAAAGAAGCTCGGGAGATTTTACAATCTCTCCAAGGAGTTGACAAGGTGAGAAAGGTAAAATTTCAAACTCTACGGACTGATTTTGAAATTTTAAAATGAAAGAATCTGAAAGTAAATGTTCAAACTGATGTGTGTGGACCAATCAATTCATCGTCCTTTGGTAAAAGTAGATGTTTTCTTCTTTTCAGTAGAAAGACTTGGATATATTTCTTGAACCGAAAATCTGAAGCTTTTGATCCTTTTAAAAAGGCGTAATGGCATCCTAGCCACTTAAACTTGTAGGATTTTTAAAAGTCTATACACAACTTTGGATTTTCCCATTTAAACACTCAAACTTGACAAAATGAGTACTAATAAACACATTCACCAGAGCATGTATATCAATTGCGCTGAGATGTATAACACATCATGCTAAGCTATTTATTACTTTTCATGTGTTATTTGTGGGTCCCATTTTTAAATAAAAAAAAGAAAAAGAAAAAAAAACACCTGAAGCATACCCAAAATTAATCTGTACGAGCAGCTCCAGACGCTCCTAACTTCTCCGGCGAACGGCGACTCAGATATCACCATGGGGAAAGTTCACGGATCATTTGCTCGTGCTGGTAAAGAGAGGGGGCAAACTCCAAAAGTTTCCAAACAGGACAAGAAGAAGAAGCCTCGCGGACGTGCTCACAAGAGGATGTAATACAACCGCAGATTTGTCACAGCAGTTGTTGATGATTTCGGGAAGAAGAGGCGCCCGAACTCATTCGAGAAGTAAGTGAAGAAATGACTTTATTTTTAGGTATAGAAAGTTGCTGAAGTTCAATGAGTTGTATTTGCAATTTATTTCTTCTGAGAATATACTCCAGACAATACAATGTTAGCACTATTATAAAATTGGTTTCCGTAGTTAATGAAATGGGATAAGCAAGAATACAATGGCCAACGTGATCTTGACCAAGTTGCTGGAAGAATTGCTGCTGCTCTTTAAGAGATGAATTCAGGCAAATTTTATGAATACATGAGTTAGAATCACATCCAATGGCCAACCTAGGGAAACAGTCTGTTTTTCTTTTTCATTTTTCTTTTTTATTTATATTTTATTCTAATTCTAATTTTTTAAGTAAAAATAATACTATTCACGCGCCTTGGCAGCGTGATTTGTACGCAGTTTAGCCATGTCAGCTATAGTGCTTCCACATAGGCATGGTCAACAGTCAAAAGTGTTTACTAGTACTCATTTTGTCGAGTTTGAGTGTTTAAATGGGAAAATCCAAAGTTCGTGTATCGGCTTTCAAAAGCCCTACAAGTTTAAGTGGCCAGAAAGCCATTACACCTTTTAAAATTTTCAAAGTACTTGTGATAAAAGAAAGTGCTATGAAATTAAAGCTTTAAGATCCAATAGAGGAGGCGAATTTACTTCAAAGAATTTAATAAATTTTGTAAGTCGCATGGAATCCGCTTCCCTCTAACGGTACCTTACTCACCCTAATAAAATAGAGTTGCAGAGCGAAAGAATAGAATGATTCTTAATATGGCTAGATATATGTTGAAAGCTAAAAGTATTCCCAAAGAATTTTGGGCCGAAACTATTTCTTGTGCAGTTTATTTGAACAATAGGTCTCCAACAAGAAATGTTAGAGATCAAATCCCTAAAGAAATGGAAGAAAGCCAAGTGCCAAGCATTTGAGAATCTTTGAGAGCATAGCCTATGCTCATGTGTCACAACAGGGAGAGCGAAGCTTGATGATCGAAGTGTCAAGCATGTATTTATTAGTTAAGATCTGAGTTCAAAAGGCGACAAATTATGTCGTAATGTTGAATTTGATCAAGAATTGGCATGGAATTGGGAAGCTCAAGAAGAAACTTCATATGATTTTCTTCCATACTTTGGTGATGAAGAAGAATCATAAATCGTGGAACATGTGCAGGAGACAACTCCACCCCCTTCTCCAACCAATGTTGCATTTACTTCTTCTCAACAAAGTTTAAATGAACAACCAGAAAAGACGAGAAGTATTCAACAGCTCTATGATGATAAACAAGACGTTACTAATTTTAATTTTGTTATATTGTCTCTTTGCTGATAGTGAACCAATAAACTTTGATGATGCTGTCACAGACAAAAGGTGGAGACAAACCATGGAGGAGGAGATCGAGTCAATAGAGAAAAATAACACTTGGGAGTTAACAACTCTTCCCAAGGGTCATTGAGAAATTGGAGTGAAATGGGTATACAAGACAAAGAAGAATCCTAATGGAGATGTATAGAAATACAAGACACGACTTGTAGCTAAAGGCTATAAGTAAAGGAAAGGCATTGACTATAAAGACGTATATGCACCTATTGCCCGCATGGAGACGATTCTCTTGCTGATCTCTTTGGTGGCACAAATGAAGTGGAAGATCCATCAACTAGACGTCAAGTCACCCTTCTTGAATGAATTTCTTGAAAAAGATGTTTATGTTGAACAACCATTGGGCTTCATGCTCAAAAACCATGAAGATAAAGTATTGAAGTTGAACAAAGCTTCATATGGATTGAAGCAAGCCCCACGGGAATGGAATAGCTGCATCACAAGTATTTTCAAGATAATTGGTTTACTCGTTGTCTCCATGAATATGCTCGCTACCTTAAAGTTCATACTAATAGAGATATCTTGATTGTTTGTCTTTATGTTGATGGTCTTAATTTTACGGGTAATAACCCAAGTTTGTTTGAAGCTTTTAAGAAAGATATGTCATGTGAGTTCAAGATGACGGACGTTGGGCTCAGGTCATACTACTTGGGCCTAGAAGTGAAGCAGATGGAAGATGTAATTTTTATCTCTCAAGAAAGCTATACAAAAGTGATATTGAAAAAGTTCAACATGCTCGATTGCAACCTCGTGAACACACAAATGGACATCGAGTGGGACAAAATTGTCCAAGGTTGATAAAGGAGAAAAAGTGGATCCCACATTTTTCAAAATTTTTGTGGAAAGTTTGAGGTGCTTAACTTGTACGAGGTCAGATATACTCTTTGTATTAGAGTAGTAAGTCGCTTCATGGAAGCTCCTACCTCCACTCATTTGAAAGTCGCTAAAAGAATTCTTCGTTACCTAAAAGGTATGCTTGACTTTGGGCTATTTTATTCTTCTTCTTTTAGTGATTTTAATTTTATGGGATTTTGTGATAGTGATTATACGGAAAATATTGATGATAGAAAAAGCACAATTGGTTTTGTATTTTTCTTAGGTGATTCTGTTATTTATTAGAGCTAAAGAAAATAATTAATTATTACTCTCTCGACTTGTGAAGCTGAATATGTAGCAGCAACATCCTATACGTGTCATGCTGTTTGGTTGAGAAGATTGTTGAAGGAGTTTAATTTACCACAAATTGAAATTACTGATATTTGTATTGATAATAAATCCGCGCAAACACTTGCCAAGAATCCAGTGTATCATAATCGAAGCAAGCATATCTTACAAGGTATCATTTCATCAGAGAATGCATTATCAAGAAGGAAATTAAGCTCAAGTATGTGAAATCTCATGATCAAATTGGGGATATTTTATAAAGCCCCTCAAGTTTGAATATTTCTAGAGATTGAGATTAAGTCTTGGACTGAAGAAGAAAAAGATCAAAATTAAGGGAAAAATTTAATATGATTGGGTGAAGAAGTGGAGAAGGTGGGCGCCCACATTTCAGATGCAATTTGAAAATCTAATTTGCAATTGCAAGTTGCCAAAACCTATTGTGATTGGCTGGAAACAAGGAAACTTTTCCTATAAATATCAGGCTCGTTTCTCATTTGAGATACACCAAAATAGAGAGAAGCTAGAGACAGTAATTCACATATATATTATAGTTTGTGAGATAAATATTGAGCGGGAGTAATTTTGTAGTGAGGTATTTAAAATAAAGAGCTTGATTTCTTTTGAAGTTGTAGTAGTCTCTTGACACTACCAAGTTGTAATATTATAGTAGTATTATATTGCTCCGCTCGAGTAGTATTATATTTTATCTCGTTAAAATATTCGGTGTCATTGTTACTCTTTTGTGGTATTGTTATTTATTGTAAATATTATCCTTTGGCGGAATATTATTTTTCCCAAACAGTTTTTATGGTTTTGTTTTGCTTTATTTAGATATCAAAAGTTAGGAACCTAAAGTTATCAGTAACCAAAATAAAATGTTATCAGTGCTTTGACATAGTAATATTGTAAATTACGGAAAAATAAAATATTGGTAAAAAGAAATTTAAACCAGTATTTGCGCTCAAGAAGCAGACCAAGCAAATAATGAACACCGAGGAATTTGAATTCTCAAAAAGACTTCAATTATTGGAATACAATTATTTAGCCTGACTAAATATTTATGCATCTAGAACGGTCGCATACACTTTTTTATTTGTGTTACATGGTTTTTGTTACCTTAGATCAAATATACACCACTTTTGCATACTATAGGGATTATTGTTGCTCATATTATAAAATAGAGACTATTTTAGTTATGACCCAAACATGAGAGGCGATTTTGGATGTTTTCTCAGCCCCAGGTCAACTTTGCGATGATATATGCATGTGAGTGTGTGCGCATTCAATTTCTCTATTCTTTAATTTTAGATCTAGAATAAAATTATATAAAGTTGACTATAAATGTTTGAGCAAAGCTAGAACGTGGAATGAGTCAGTAATCTATAAAATTATAGTACAATTTAATCTTGAGAGTTGGGAAGTAAAATTGGAGAATCTTTTTAGAGTTGAAGAAAGTATTCCTAATATTTATATTCTCTCCGTTACTCGGCACGGAGTTTAAGAAAAAGGAGAATACTTTTAAACTTGCGGTATAAAATGAGACACGTATATTTCATATGATTATAAATTATTATATAAAAATAAATTATTTCCAAATACGTAAAGAAATCATTCTTTTTTACACGAACAAAATAAGTTCACATAAATTGAAACGGAAAAAATATTTTTTAAGAAAAATGTGAAGTGTAGTACAATTATGACGTGTGTGTATATGTATGTGTGTATATACACACATATATAAACTTAAAGTTTGCATACCTTCTTAACGTGTAGGATTAATTAACATGTATTTGTTTACTCGTTCATACCCACAGCAAAACTATATATATCACTATTCATTCTTCAAGATTGAAGTCCACCATCTCCTACAATAATATTCTTTCTCATTTTAAATTTCTCTAAAGCCTAAACCATCAAATTAAGCAAACTTGGAGCGATTAATCTCTCTGTTTCCAATCTCTATAACAGAAGGTGAGATTTCTTTTCATGTTTCCACTTATTTTATTTTGTTAATTAGTTTGCTTCTTCTGATCTTTGGTAGAATAATATTCACATTAATTTTTATGGCTTCTTTATGTTGTGATTATGAGCATAAACCTTGAATCATTCCTCTGAAAATGACGGTGGAATCTATTAACTAGATCAAGACCAGAATGGATTTTAATTTGGATCTTTCCCAAGGAATAACACGATATAATTAAGAAGATAGTAAACGTAGCTAAATTTCCTCTCCAAGTCATGTACTTTCTTATAGTTTTGCCTTGGAAGTAGAAGAACAACAAAAAGACTCTTCTTCTCGTTTGAATGTAAGATTGAACCTTTTTTCTTTTTATTTATTTTCTTATTTTGCCTCTTTTGTTCTTTGACTCGAATATCTATATATCTCCACGAAGAAAGCACATAATTTTGTATTTGGATGAAAGTGAAAATCTGGTAGCTCACTCATTTTAACAAGGCCTCTTGTCAAGTAATCTATTACTAGAACAAACAACAAGGGAGACTAGGATCCCCTGCCTTGGTTCTCTTTTCCCTTGAAAATATCCATATCCCTTTTCATTAACCTTGATCGTATAACTAGGAGTTGTAACACAGCACATCACCAATTGCACAAATGATATAGGGAAGCCATAGCCTATTAGGACCTCATCCAAAATCTCCCAACTAACCATGTTATATGTTTTCCTCAAATCTATCTTTATTAGGTATCTTGGACTAGTTTTACTATTATAATGTCTCAATATATCATGGCATATCAGATCATTATGAATTAAGGATCTACATTCTACAAAAGTTGCTTTATTTTCTGCTACTATAGTTGGAAGTACTTCCTTCAGTCTATGACAAATGAGTTTTGAAATGCACTTATATATGGTATTGCAGTATGAAATAGGTCTGTATTGGCTTGCACTTGAGGATCTTTAACTTTAGAAATTAGAGCTATGATAGTTGAGTTCAGTTGCTTCAACATCTAACCATCATCAAAGAATTCAAGGATTGCATTTGTTATATCTTCTCCAACCACAGACCATAAAGCCTTGAGAAACCACTTCCAAATCCATCTGGCCAATGGTGCTTATTCATATCTATCTGAAACATTGTACCTTTGACCTCTGCACTGGTATCTGGTTGCAACAATCAAACCTGGTATTCTACTGATAAACATTTGCCATTCTTCATAAAACTGTCACGATCCGAAATTACCATCGTCAAAATCGTGATGGCGTATAATATTTTACTTGCTAGGAAAGCCAATGTTAGAACGGTTTATCCCTTTTAACAGTTTAAAAGTTAATATTAAGAAAGAACTGAAATAACTAAAAATAATCTAAAGTGTAAATGTGGAAGCTAAAGCAGTAAAACATTTGCTACAAATCCCTGAATCCGGTGTCACAAGTGCACGAGCTACTAGATACATACAACGGTCTGAAATAAATACAAATCTTTCTGTATGAAAATACACAGCTAAATAGAACAAAAAAGGAGATTTCAGGAGCTGCAGGCACTGAACAACTGTACTTCGAGTCTCCACAGTCTATCTAATCCGATCTCTCTAGTAGCCGCTACTAGGACCGACTCCAAAATCTACACAGAAGTACAGAGTGTAGTATCAGTACAACCAACCCCATGTGTTGGTAAATGCCGAACCTAACCTCGATGAAGTAGTTACGAGGCTAAAGTGGGCCACTTACAATACAACATGTACGCAGTATAGATTATAATGATAGAAAAATAGAAATACTGAATAGGAAGAAGAAGTCAGCTGAAAATGATAACTACCGCCACAGGAAATAAATCAGTGTTGTCCAAAGTTATCAATCCTTAGCAGTTCAAATGAGAATATCGAAAACCAACACAACTCAAGAAATTGAAACACATAAGTTGTTGTGGCGCGCAACCCAATCCCACCCGACAACACACAATCCTCCTTTATTTTACCGTAACAATATCAAGAACAATAAATAATATGTATATGTTATGGCGCGCGACCCAATTCCATCATATATCAATAACAGTATTATAATTCACCCTTATTTCACTATATCAATCCACCCTTATTTCACCTGTTGCGGCGTGCAACCTGATCCCACCGTACAGTACGAATTCACCATTATTCCACCACATCAATCCATCCTTATTATTCATGTTGCGGTGTGCAGCCCGACCCCATTATATCAGTTCAAAACACTAAATATGCACAGTCAAATTAATAGTTCAATCACAAAACCCTTACGATGAATAAATACCAAACTGAACCGAGAGGGAAGCCTTGTACAATATAATAATCTACACAAGTAATAGTACATCGCGAGACCAATCTAGTAATGGACAATTAGAAGGTGCGAGTAAATCAATTTAAGAAAATAGCAGAGAATATAAAACTCTGGAAGATCTAACATTATTAACAGGACAATATATTAATTAGAAAGTATCAGTTAAGCATGGAAAGCATTTAGAGCATATAGCAGTTAAGACATAATAGGAAATAATTAGGGAAAAATAAAAAATCAGAGGAAACAAATAATTCAGCGGCGTATAAACACTTGTCACCTCGCATATACGCCGCTCACATAAAATTCACATAACACATAGTCCGAGGGTTTTTAATTCCTTCAAGTCAAGGTTAGACACAACACTTACATTACTCCAGAGACAACTTCAAGCTTAACCACAACTTAGCCTTTCAAACAAGCCTCTGAACCACCAATATCTAGCAAATTACCAACCAAGCGATTCAAAATAAGCCATAGGAATTATCCACGATTGCAAAAGATTCAATTTAGGTCATTATTGCTAAAGTCAACAAAAGTCAACTCTCGAGGCTCGCTTGGTCCAAATCCAAAATTCGGACCAAAACCCGATTACCTATTCACCCCTGAGCCCGGTTATGTAACTTGTTTTGAAATTCGACCCCAATTGGAGGTCTAAATCTCAAATTCTCAAAAATTTCTAATCCTACCCAAACTCCCAAATTTCTACCATTAAAACACTATATTTTAGGTTAAAAACTTGTGAAATGTAATGAAAAAAAAATGAAAAACCAATAATTTGGAGAAGAAAATGTCTTGGAAAAATCACTCATTGGATTTTCTTGTTTTGAAAATTTGAAGAATGAGAGAAAATCCCTTTTTTCTAATATTTGATCAGTTGCAAATATCGCTTTTGCGACTTGGGGTTTGCAAATGCGAGCCCCGCAAATGTAAAGAATGCCTACGCAAATGGGAACCAGTATTTGCAAATGCGGACTTCCTGGATCGCAAATGTGATCAAAACTTTGCAAATATTAAGGTCCTCCCCCCAGCCCACAGCTCGCAAATGTGATGGCCTCTTCGTAAATGCGAGGCTCGCATTTCCGAGCCAGACCTCGCAAATGCAAAGTTTGCAGATCTACTACACCAGCTGCTATATTTTTCTAAGTTCAAAACACTCCGTAGCCTATCCGAAACTCACCCGAGCCCCCGGGGCTCCAAGCCAAATATGCACAGACGTTCTAAAATATCATACGAACTTGTTCGCGCGATCAAATCACCAAAATAACACCTAGAACTATTTATTGAACACCAAATCAAATAAAATTTTCAAGAAAACTTTAAAACTTCTATTTTCACAACCGAACGTCTGAATTACCTCAAACTAAATCTGTTTCTCACCAAATTAGACAAGTCATAAATATATTAATAGAACTATACCAGAATCTGGAACAAAAATACAGACCCGGTATCAACAAGGCCAATCATCAATCAATTCGTAAAATCATTAAACTTTAAAACTTTTAATTTTCAACAAAAATTGATATCTCAAGCTAGGGACCTTGGAATGTGATTCCGGATATACTCCTAGGTCCTAAATTATGATACGAACCCAGCAGGACCGTTAAAACACTGATCCGAGTCCATTTGCTCAAAACGTCGATAGATTTCAACTCAAATTAATTTTTAAGGAAAAAACTCTTATTCTTATCAATTTTTAACATATAAGCCTTCCGAAATAAAAACATGCAAATCGAAGAAGGCTAAAGTAAGATAGTTAAGGCTTCGAAATACAGCATTTAGTTCTAAAAAATGAGATGACCTGATGGATCATCACATTCTCCACCTCTAAAATAATCGTTCTTCCTCGAACAGACATAGAAAAGTACCTAAGCTGGTGAAAAGGTGTGGATATCTACTCCGCATGTCCGACTCGGACTCCCGAGTAGCTGCCTTAACGAGCTGACCTCTCTACTACACTCGAACTAAAGGATAACTCTTAGACCTCAGCTGTCGAACCTACCGGGCTATAGTAGCCACTGACTCATCCTCATAAGTCAAATAATTGTCCAACTGGATAAAGCTGAAATCTAGCACATGAGACGGATTACTGTGGTACTTTAGGAGCATGGACACATGGAATACCAGATGAACTGCTGACAAACTAGGTGGCAATGCGGGCTTGTATGCCACCTCATCCACTCTCTGAAGAATCTCAAAAGATCCGATGTACCTAAGGCTCAACTTGCCTTCTTTCCAAACCTCATTACACCTTCATAGGTGATACCTGGAGCAACATTCTCTTTCCGACTATGAATGCAACATCACGAACTCTACGGTTAGCATAACTCTTCTGCCTGGACTGAGCTGTGCGAAGTCTATATTGAATAATCTTAACATTATCCAAGGCATCCTATACCAAATCTATACCCAATAACTGAGCCTACCTCGACTCGAACCATCCAACCGGCAATCGGTATCGCCTACCGTATAACGCCTCATAGGGAGCCATCTGGATGCTCGACTCATAGCTACTGTTGTAGGCAAACTTCAAAAGTGGCAAGAACTGATCCCAGAGCCTCTAAAGTCAATAACACAAGCGCAACGCATATCCTCCAATATCTGAGTGGTGTGCCCAGACTGTCTGTTCGTCTGAGGATGAAATGTTATGCTCAACTCAACCTACATGCCCAACTCACGTTGTATTTCCCTCCAGAAGTGCGAGGTCAACTGCGTACCTCGATCAAAAATGATAGACACTGGAACACCGTGAATATGAACAATCTCACATATGTAAATCTCTGCCAACCGCTCTGAAGAATAGGTAACTGCCACAGGAATGAAATGCTTTGACTTGATCAGCCCATCCACAATAACCCAAACTGCATCGAACTTTCTCTGAGTCCTTGGGAGTCCAACAATGAAATCCATAGTGATACCCTACCACTTCCACTTAGGAATCTCTAACTTGTGAAGCAAACCACCAGGTCTCTGATGCTCATACTTTACCTGCTAACAATTTAGACACTTAGTTACATATGCAACAATATCCTTCTTCATCCTCCCCTACCAATAATGCTGCTCCAAGTCCTGATACATTCTGGCGGCACCCAAATGAATTGAATACTGGAAACTGTGGGCCATATCAAGAATTAAGTCACGAAGTCCATCTACATTAGGCACACAAACATGACAATCCTGAAAACTCCACCATCTCTAATAGTAACCTACTTCGCATCATCGTGCCGCACCGTATCCCTAAGGACAAGCAAATAAGGGTCAACATATTGTCTCTTCCTGATGCGCTCAAACAAGGAAGACCAAATGATTGTGCAAGCTAGAACACGACTAGGCTTAGAAATATTCAACCTCACGAACTGATTAGCCAAAGCCTGAACATCAAATACCAGCGGTCTATCACCGACTGGAATGAACGCAAGGCTGCTCATACTCACTGACTTTCTATTCAAAGCATCGACCACCAAATTGGCCTTCCCGGGATGATACAAAATGGTGATATCATAGTCTTTCAATAGCTCTAACCACCTCGTTTGCCTCAAATTGAGCTCCTTTTGCTTGAACAAATAGTCTAAACTCCGATGATCTGTGAATACCTCACATGACACGCTGTAAAGATAATGCCTCTAAATCTTCAGCACATGAACAATGGTTGCTAACTCTAAGTCATGAACAGGGTAATTCTTCTTGTGAACCTTTAACTGGCGCGATGCATATGCAATCACTTTACCACCCTGCATTAACACCGCAGCAAGTCCAATACGATATGCAGCACAATATACCGTATAAGATCCTGAACCTGTAGGCAACACCAACACTGGCGCCATAGTCAAAGCAGTCTTGAGCTTCTGAAAGCTCGCCTCACACTCGTCTGACTATCTAAACGGGGCACCCTTCTGGGTCAGCTTGATCAACGGGGCTGCTGTAGATGCAAACCCATCCACAAACAGACGGTAGTAACCTACTAATCCCAAGAAACTCCGGATCTTCATAGCTGATGTGGGTCTAGGCCAGTTCTGAACTGCCTCAATCTTTTTAGGATCCACCCAAATACCCTCTGCCAAAACAATGTGCCCTAAGAAAGCGACTGAGATCAACCAAAACTCGTATTTTTAAAACTTAGCATATAACTGGCTATCTCTTAGAGTCTGAAGAACGATCCGAAGATGTTGCTCATGCTCTTATCGACTTCGGAAGTAGATTAAGATATCATCAATAAACACAAACACAAAGGCGTGCAGATAGGGTTTAAACACCTGGTTCATTAAATCCATGAATGCTGCTGGGGCATTTGTCAGCCCAAACGACATCACTAGAAATTCATAATGCCCATACCGAGTCCAAAAAGTTGTCTTAGGGACATTGAATTCCCTAAGCCTCAACTGATGGTAGCCAGACCTTAAATCAATCTTTGAAAACACCTTGGCACCATGAAGTTGATCAAATAAGTCATCTATCCTCAGCAATGGATACTTGTTCTTGATGGTGACTTTGTTCAACGGCTAATAATTTATGCATATCCTCATCGATCCATCCTTCTTCTTCACAAACAACATAGGTGCACCCCAGGGCGAGATACTAGGTCTAACGAAAACCTTATCAAGCAAATCTTGTAATTGCTCCTTCAATTCTTTCAACTCTGGCAGGGCCATACGGTATGGTGGAATAGAAATGGGCTAAGTGTCGGGGCCAAATCAGTACAGAAGTAAATATCTCTATCGAGTGGCATCCTGGTTGTACGAGTTCGCTCACTCCTCATGGACATCAATAAAAGGTGCGATAATACATTCCAATCCAAAGTCATGTTGTATCCTTCTTCATATCAAGCAACTCCTTTACGTCGTATCCAATCTCCCTTTTTATAGTAGCGAATATTCCAAATTAAGCCCGTAGACCTAGTCACTGTCCACCATGAATCCCAAATCACTTTAAACTTTCCTTAACGCGTGCAACTATCCTACGACAAAACCTTAAATGCTATTCTGCTGCTCTCCCGTTTTGGTCAAACCCTCTCCTTTAAGCAACTACTCAACTTTTGCTTCTCATATTTGGCCTTCTAGAAATTTAGCCGCAAGAGGACACCTCCCACATGTTCTTTCTCAAAAATTCCACGTTGTTGCCTTAAATCATAATCCATCTATGTAACACTTGAACCAACGGATCGCCACCAGCTCTAAACTTCTCCGAAGATCATCTTCCCTAAGCCATCAGCATTAGGAACACCGATTTGATTTTGAACCACAGCACAATGCGACCTTTGACGATCGCTTCCCCGGCACCACTTCACAATACTCTTCCCCAAAGGAAAATTGAAGAAGACCATAACACCGGCGAACTTAACGCATTCAATCAAAGAAGACAACACCACATCACAAATGAAAATTTCCACCACTCTCGAAAATACCAAGTCTCATTACCCCATCGACCCAAACCTAAGTATTTGTAAGCTGATTACCTTTCCTCCGCCAGAAATAGAATACCGAATCTCTGAATCATGTACTGAGTAAAAGCTCTTTTCAAGTCATTCACTGCGTCGACGCATAGACAAGCATCCTACTATTACACAAACACTGTGCGATAGTAATGCACGAATCACCATGCAATCAATGCCAAATCTCAAAACCTTAGGAATTACTGATACTGAGCTAAAACAACAGAATGGCCTTCTGCAAGGAAACGACAATAGTCCAATCAAATACGTAGGGAGAAACATCGTGCTCCACCTCTGTAGTACCATTATGATTCCTCGATTCCCAATTTATAACAACTGCTTCATGTCTCATAAGATTGAATAGGAAGGAAATGAAGGCGTGCATAAGCCTCAAAGGAATCAAATCGCACGATGAGGAATCAAGAAGGGAAGTGCTCCTAACAGCCCTGTAGCCTCTCAAAGATAAGTACAGACCTCTCCATACCGATTTGCAAAACTCTACTAGACTAGCTCATGACTCGTGAATCTAGTGCTCTGATACCATGTTGTCACAACTCGAAATCCATTAATGTTCGCGATGGCGCCTAACACCATTGTGAGGCAAACCAACAATAATTGATTAACTTGATTACCCATTTTAGTATTTTGAAATCATAATTTTTCCTTTGATTAAATAATAAGAAATAAAATTACAGAGTAAATGATAATATTTTTCCCAAATACACTAATGAACAACTCATAAGTACCCCCAAAATCCAGTGTCACAAGTGCATGACCATCAACTAGGAAGATAAAATAAAATACATCGTATGTCCGGAATGAAAATTAGAAAGGAAAAATATAAATAACTCTAAAGGAAACTCTACTAGCTGCGGATCGTAACATGGAATGTAGGTCACCTAAGTGTCTGTAGTAACCAAGCCTCTACGTTCACGAGGCCACTAGACATATATGTACATGAACAAAAATGTACAGAAAGCGTAGTATGAGTACGTAAATCAATGCGTACCCAGTAAGTATCCAGTTTAACTTCGAAGAAGTAGTGACGAGGGGTCGACTCCGATACTTACTATGGGCTAAAAATAAGATACCGATGTTATAATTAAGCATCAATTGTATAAAATAGCTGAAAACTCTGTCACACCTCTTTTTTCACGGCGCTTTAACATACTCCTGGCGAAAGGGATATATATATATATAAGCGTAAAAAGAGTTTTTCCAAATAAAGGACGGTCGGAACGGGATTAGTT
>MU740346.1:14505-42731 GCA_026770625.1 Nicotiana glauca
CACACAAGTCATATTTGACATTACGAACCTATCCAACTTCCGGAATCAGATTCCGACCCCGATATCAAAAAGTCCACTTCCGGTCAAACTTCTCGAGAACCTTCAAATTTCTATCTTTAGCCAAATGGCTTCAAAATGACCACGGACCTCCGAATTTACTTTCGATCGCGCTCCCAACTCCAGAATCACCATACGGAGCTACTCCCACTCTCCAAATTCCAAACGGACATTGATAACACTGAAACGCACTTTAAACAAAACTTATGAAATTTCTTCCAAAATGCCAACTTCCACAATAGGCGCCAAAACGCTCCCGGGTTATCCAAAACCCGAACCGGGCATACGCCCAAGTCCGATATCATCATACAAACCTGCTGGAACCTTCCGATCCCGATTCCGAGGTCGTTTACTTAAAAATCCAATCCTAGTTTATTCTTTCAACTTTAAGCTTCTCAAATGAGAATTTTAATTTAAATTTAACTCTGATCTTCCTGAATTTAAATTCCAACCATGCGAACAAGTCACAATACCTGAAATAAAGCTGCTCATGGCCTCAGATTGCTGAACGACACGCTAGGGCTCAAAATGACCGGTCGGGTCGTTACACGCACATTGGTTGAGGGAATGAAGTGTTGTCTCCTATGGTATCAAGCAATCCTCAGTTCCTCACCTCGCGATCTAGTTTTTGAGGTTGTGATAGATTAAGGTTGACTTTGTGTTTCTCCAAGTTGGGCACACATATTATGTTATCCACACTTCAGGCGTCCACTGCCTCGACATGTGGCAATGTTATAGTGTCCTAAATTGGTGGAGAGTGTGGACTGTTGTCTCCTTATATAGTGAATAAACAATCATCACCTCATGAGCTAGATTTTGAGGTTGAGTCAGGTTCAAAGTCTATATTCTTTTCAAAGAAAAGAATTAGAGTATCTTGAAAATTGCGAAGATACTAGCAAGATGCTGTTAAATTAATTTGTTAATTAATTAATAGATGAGGTAACGTAATACTTGCCGAGGGTTGATGACTTATTTGAACTCATCTTCAAATGTAGCATCACGTTCAATTTTGTTTTTGGATAAATCTTCATTATCGTCAAATTGATTGCGACTAGAAACGAATCCGCCTTGAGCCTATTCAATCTCGTTCAATCATCGGCTCTGATACCACTTGTTAGGTTCGAAATTACATGGTGCATCGGAAGCTAACAATACAAAGCTGGTGGACGAAAATTCAAACAAGAAAGAAATATACTAAAGAATAGGACATTATAATCGGTTTGGTCAAATGACCTACATATAAAAACTAGTATAAAATGTAAAAATTATTGAGAGGAAAATCTCCCCTAAACAAGATTCTTTAATGACTACATTGTGGATGTTATTGTTGTTGTTGTGAGAAGCATAGGTCCTCAATTTATAGATGTCCAAGACTTTTTCTCCAAGAAAAAGATAAGGCATATGAAAGAGATTTATTTCGTTTGAGGAGTCTTTTTCCCTTCTTTCAAGAAAGAGAGTCCTAATAGATTAAAATTTTAGGGCAAAATCCTAACAACTTCAACTTTCAAAAATTATTTTTCTAACACGATTTCAAAAATTCTTTTTTTTAAGTTTCAATCAAATCTATGTCCAAATGCTAGCTGTCACAACCCCAAATCGACCCGATCGTGATGCGCCTATCGTGAAACTAGGCCAGCCGACACAACTCCCGAATCAACCATTTTCCAATAAAAGTTGTTTTTATACCATTTATAAACTAATAATCTCATAATGAAAATTTAACAAAAAAGTGCAGAATAATTACACATGCCCGACATCAGGGTATCACTAGTCATGAGTATCTACCAAGGTCTGAATACAACAAAAACAGTAAAATGTACTAAGTACAAAAATGAAAATGAGAGGAAGGAAGTAGTGCCGCGAATGTCGTGCCACCTTGCTAACTCTGATTACTCTGCGTCTGAGCAACCAACACCCGCTATCGGGTTTCAAAATACCACACGAGGTGCAGGGAGTAACGTGAGTACTCCAACCCAGTAAGTAATAAGAATAAATAAAGGCTGAGCAGTAGGAAAAAATGAATCCACATTTATGTTAAACTCAATAAGCACACAGGCTACTAAATCAGAATACGAGTCAATTGCCTCTTTTAAAATCCAGCTTTTGGTAAAAATCATTTAAAATGCCTTCCGACATATTCAGTAGCAGTTCAATACCATTTTTAATAAAATAGCTGAAAACCATAATCGGCCCCTCGGGAAAAACATAGTTCGTAAACAGCCCCTTGGGCAAAACAGGAGTCATAAGCACCTCCTAACAAGAAAATATCAATGGAAATAACAAAAGCCAAATCAGTGATTATGTTCTGAACATCTCATAAACCCCAGCGTAAATTAAAGTTGTTTAAAAACATTTATCTAACATTTTCGACATAGGCTCAGTATAAAGATGAGTGAAAAACATTCATTTAATCAACATATTCGATAGAAACTCACTCTAAAGAGAAGTGAAAATCAATAAGTTCATAATCAGGCCCCTAGGGCCAACATCACTCATGTGCATGTATATATCTATCACCCCTCGGGCTAGCCTCTCAGTCACTCGTGACTCAACTCCTACCAATTAACGCTCACACTCAGCACTCATGCTTAATAGGTTCCATATAGTAACTGCCGCGGTGTGCAACCCGATCCATATATCGATCGCTGTGGTGTGCAGCCCGATCCATATATCGCTGCGGCATGCAGCCCAATCCATATATATACTCGACTACGCTCACTGGGAGTGTGCAGATTCCGGAGGGGCTTCTACAGCCCAAGCGTTATATCGTTGCGGCGATCGTTGCGGCGTGCAGCCCGATCCAACATATCGTTGCGGCGTGCAGCCCGATACATATATATATACATAAATATATTGTTGCGCCGTGCAGCCCGATCCACAAATATGTGATCCTTATAACTAGGCCCTCGGCCTCTCTCAATCATTAACATCGAAATCAGTCTCTCGGTCTATTTCAGTCATCAACCTCACAATCAGACCCTCGGTTTATCTCAGTCATCAACCTCACAATCAGACCCTCGGTCTATCTCAGTCATCAACCTCACGATCATTCGGACCATCAGTAAAAACAAGGAACTCAACCCAAATAGTTTTCACATTTTTTTTAAGAAATAAAGTGATAAAACTAGATCTAAACAAATAAGCAGGCAAAACATGACTGAGGATATGTGTTCAAAACAAATAGAGTGAGAAAAAATAGTGAAAGTGCCCCTAAGGGTCTCAGCAGGTCGGCACAAGGCCCCAAACATGGCATACAGCCCAAAATATAATATATTTCTCTAGAACATGGAATATCATATGATTTCAAATCAACTATGCGACTTAACAGTCATACGGGATGGACCAGGTCACAATCCCCAACGGTGCACAACTCCGCGCTCGTCGTCTAGCGTGTTCGTCACCTCAGAGTAACACAACGATGTGTAATCCGGGGTTTCAAACTCTGAGGACAGTATTTACAATCATTACTTATCTCGATCCGGTCCAAACTCTAGCCTGCACGAATCGACCTCCGGATGCTCCAAATCTAGCCACAATTAGTACATAAGCATTAAAATATGCAAAGGGAACGAAGCCACTCGAAAATATCCAATTTACATCAAAATCCCAAAATTTGCTCAAACCCGGCCCCCGGGCCCACATTTTGGAATCCAATAAAATTAATATCAATGAAATCCTCATCCTTACACGAGTCTATACATATCAAGAACACTGAAATCGGAGTCCGAATGACCCCTCAAATCCTCATTTATAGTCTCTTAATCTCAAGCCCTAATTCTTCAATTTTAGGCTTAGATTCCATGATTTACTAGGTGGAATTCACATAATAATCGAGTTTTTAGTCCAAGAATCTTACCTCTAGGTGATTTCCCTTGAATCCCTCTTCAATCCTCTTCAAAAAGCTTCAAAAATGACCAACAATAGAGGAAACATTCTGCCAAGCTCTGACTTTTACTTAATCGCGATCGCGGAAAACATATCGCGATCGCGAAGCACAAAAACTGCTGGCTCAAAATTCACTCTACGCGATTGTAACGACCCGAATAGTTGTTTTGCGTATTAGAATCCCGTTACCTTAAATAAAACTTTCCGCACCTGCTTTAGCTAATTTATGACTTGCGGGGACGGGTGGTTCGGAAGCTGGAAGAGTTTTGAGTAAGAAAATGTCCATTTGCTTCTTTAAGTTTTTCTAAAAAGGCCAAGTTTGACTTCGGCTAACTTTCTTGGGAATCGGACTCGAATTCATTATTTGATGATCCCGGAGGGTCTGTGAGAAAATATGGGACCTGGGCGTATGCCCGGAATTGAATTCCGAGGTCCCTAGCCCGAGTAATGAATTTTTATGTGAAATTGTTAAATTGAAGTTTTAAAGATTTAAATAAACTAAGTAATCATTGATTTCCTAGGTATCGGGCTCGAATTTTGATTTTGAAACTTGGTACAGGTCCAAAATATCAGTTAAGACTTACCCGTAAAATTTGGTGGCAATCCGAGTAGTTTAAGGGCATTTTGACACGTTAGGAGAGAATTAAGAACTTGAAGTTTAATAGTTTGATTCATTTGGTTTTGGGACGTGATTCCTAGATTTAACGTGATTTTGAGTGATCCGAGGGTTCGAGTAGGTCCGCCTTGTGATTCCAGACTTGTCGGTGTGTTCGGGCAGGGCACGGGAGCTCCGAGCGTCAAATGATCGAGGCTCGAGTGAAGTTAAAGGTTGAAGAAGTGTTGAGTTTGCTGCTTCTGTCATAACCGCATCTGCGGTTCTTGGACCGCAGAAGCAGTACCGCAGATGCGGTCAGGTATTCGCAGAAGCGGTTTAGGGCAGCCTAGGCAAAATCGCAGGTGTGTTCTTGAGACCGCAAAGGCGGTCCTGCCTAAGCGGCCATTTGACCGCAGAAGCGTTCCAGCCCAGTTGGGCCAAAACCGCAGAAGTGGACTCTGCAGAAGCGGAAAGCCCACCGCAGAAGCGGAAATAGCTGGGGCAGAGGGGGTTTTGGTGCTTCCAAAGAGGGGGTTTCAACATAACATTGCAAGGTAAGTAATCCCCACTCATCTTTAGTTCAAATACATGAACATTTGGTAGATTTAACCCTAATAACTAAGTAAAAAATTAAGGGTTAGAGCTAGACCTAGGGTTTTGATAAAAATAAGATTTAATCATGTAATTTGTTATGTAATGAACTAGAAATCATATATTAGTGATCCTTAGGTTATGGAGAACAACTTCCTTCGAAAAATCTTGGAATCCGGACAAGTGGGCCCGAGGTTGGAATTTGGGAAACTTGTGGGAAAGGTTGGGAAATCACTTAAATAGTTAGAATTCAACCTTGTAAGCCTTTATTGATTAGTTCTTACTTTATTTTAATTAGTTTGTGCTCGTTCGGCTACGAGTTGAGGGTTTGGGCTTGTTCTTGATATTGGAAGTGCGCTTCGGAGCGAGGTGAGTCTCCTTTCTAACCTTGTAAGAGGAAATTGTCCCCATAGGATTATAAATGAGCAATTGCTGCTAAATGCGGGGGCTACACGTACTTGGTGACGAGAGTCCGTGCGTAGCTAATATAATGTTAATTGTTTGGGTAGTTTAGGACCCACATCATGCCTATTTGGGGAATATCTTTTATTTTAATTGTCAATATGATCATTTATGATTTGCTAGAGACTTGAGAAAATGAAAAGTGAACATATGAACTTGTTGAGCCTTGGTAGGAGTTTCCTTGTATATAAATGAGCCTTTGTGTGCATTCTTGATATTTATGGATCGGGCCGTTCGCCTCGGTGAGAATAGATGCATCTATGGTTCGGGCCGTTCGACCCTCGGTAGTGCACAATTTATTTTCTGTTGGAGCGGGCCATCGACCTCGGCATGATTGCGCATGATATATATGCTTAAGTTTAGACATGACATGATTACTTGTTAAGTATGAAAAAGGGAAAATGGTAATTGAATTATGGTCAAGAACATGAATATGACTTTTAATTTAAACTTGTTGTTATTAGAGATCCTGCATGCTATGTATCTCATATTATTATTATTATATTATCTTTACCTTAGTAAGTATCAAGTCGACCTCTCGTCTCTACTTCTTCGAGATTATACGGGATACTCACTGGGTATGTGTTGTTTATGTACTCATGATATGCTTCTGTACTTAAATGTACATGATTTGAGGCAGGTGGATCTAGGCATCATTCTGGTGCGCATCAGTGAGCATGCTTGGGACTTCTACGGTGAGCTGCTTCTCTTTCATGCCGATCCGTAGCCGAAAAAGTCTTTCATTGTACTTTTGTTTCTGTCTATCCTGATTCAGACAGTAGGATAGTATATTATTCTTTTGTGTATATTCTACTAGTCGCCCGTAGCTTGTGACACCAGGTTCTGGCACACACGTTTGTAGACATTTATTTTTGGGTTGTATAACTATTTTGAAATTTTATCTACCACTCTTGGCCTTAACTTTAACTTTGGAAATCTGTTATACTTAGTTTTTGGTAAAAGTAAAATGAGAACTTAATTATAATTTCGTGTTGGCTGGCCTGACAATGGTGTCGGGCGCCATCATGACCTATTATGGAAAATGGGTCGTGACAACATGGTATCAGAGCACTAGGTTCACGTAGGTCTCACAAGTTATGGGCAAACTTAATAGAGTCTTGTAGATCGGTACAGAGACGTCTGTATTTATCTTCGAGAGGCTATAGGGTATTAGGAAAGACTACTCTGTATTCATTTCCATCGTGCAGTTGTCAGTGTACAAAATTTCCTCTTCTATTCTCTCACAGATGGTGAGGACCTGTACCGCCGACGTTCCGGACCCGGGAAGAGCTACTCCACCCGTTGCTAGAGGCCGAGGTAGAGGCCAGGGGAGGGCACCGGCCCGTGGTAGGGAATGAGGGAATCCCAAAGCCGTTCCAGATGCACCACCAGTAGGTCCCGCGAGGGATCCCATCATTGAGGAGCAGGGCGAGGTGCCTGCAGCTGTGCCTACTCCGGTGGATTTCATGACAGCGCCGGGATTCCAGGAGGTCATGGGCCGCATGCTACGGTTCATGGACACTATGATCCAGGCAGGTTTATTTCCAGCGGACCCACCTGCTTCACAGGCGGGAGGGGGAGCCCAGACCCCTACTGCCCAGGCTCCAGGTCATGCAGCTGTGGTATATCAGACTCCGGGTATACTACCCGCAGATGGGGTTCAGCCAGTTGCTGCAGTGGTGCCCCAGCCCATGCCAGCGGTGGATGGTGATCCGTAGAAGTTACTAGACATATGGACCAGACTTCACCCTCCAGTCTTCGGGGGTGAGCGTCATAAGGATGCTCAGGATTTCATTGACAGGTGCAGGGAAAGACTGCACAATATAAGGATATTGGAGTCACATGGAGTTGACTTTACCACTTTTCAGTTGGAGGGCAGGGCCCGTAGATGGTGGCAGTCTTATGCACTTAGCAGACCAGCAGGTTCTCCTCCCCTCACCTGGGGTCAGTTCACGCAGTTGTTTCTTGATCAGTAGATCCCCCCATCTGAGAGGGAAGAGCCGCGTCATTAGTTTGAGAATTTGGAGCAGAGTCAGATGTCAGTGACCGATTATGAGGCGAGGTTGTCTGAGTTGTCTTGCCATGCACTTATGATACTCCCCATAGAGGCAGAGAGAGTACGGAGATTTGTTGCGGGGTTACACCCCACTATTCGGCCAGGTATGGCTCGAGAGGTAGAGATGGGCACCGGGTATCAGCTAGTACTGGAGATTGCTCGCAGGATTGAGGGTTACCTCCTGAGGGGTAGAGAGCAGATGCAGCAGGATAAGATGGCCAGATTCTCCGGAGAGTTCAGGGGCACCCCAGCTAGGGCAGAGGTCACTTTGGGAGGGGTCAGTCCAGTAGGCCCCCAATTTCAGCACCACCACCTGCTCGGGGTGCTCCAAGACGCTCCTATTTCAGCACCATGCCCGAGAGTTCTTATTGCCCACCAGCTATCTAGGGTTCATCCAGTGGGTATCAGGTCCTCCGAATTCTTCCAATTCTTATTTTAGTGCTATGCCAGAGAGTTCATACCGCCCACCGGCTATTCAAGCTTCTTCTAGTGGGTCTTCTGGTTTTCAGACTCAGCCATCAAGACAGCATGCCACCGCGCCATGTTGTTTTGAGTGCGGAGAACCAGGTCACATGAGGAGATACTGCCCCAGGCTTAAGGGCAAGGCAGTGCAGCAGGGGCAGCAGCCCATGACTCCAGCCCCAGAGGCCCAGCCACCTAGAGGTGGAGGGCAGACTGGTAGAGTCCGTCCCAGGGGTGGAGGCCAGACGGGGAGAGGTCAGCCAACTACTACTCAGTCAGGTGGAGGCCAGACAGCCGGTGCTCCAGCCAGATTCTATGCTCTTCCAGCGAGGCCAGATGCATTGGCCTCAGATGCCGTCGTCACAGGTATTATTTCAGTCAGAGGTAGGGATGCATCAATATTATTTGATCCAGGGTCTACTTATTCATATGTATCATCTCTGTTTCTCATTTCCTGGTTATTTCTCCTGAGTCTTTGGGTGTTCCTGTCCATGTGTCCACTCCTGTGGGCGATTCTGTGGTTGTGGATCGGATCTACCGGTCTTGTGTGGTTACTTTCTGTGGTTACGAGACTAGAGCAGATCTTTTGTTGCTTGACATGATTGATTTTGGGGTCATCCTGGGCATGGATTGGCTATCTCCATATCACGCCATCCTTGATTGCCATGCCAAGACTATCTCACTAGCGATGCCAAGGTTGTCGAGGTTGGAGTGGAAGGGTTCCATTGTTGATATGCCTAGCAGGGTTATTTCTTTCCTGAAGGCTTAGCGCATGGTTGAGAAATGGTGTTTGGCTTATTGAGCTTATGTTCGAGACACCACCATAGAGTCTCCGACGATTGATTCAGTGCCAGTAGTCTGAGAGTTTGCCGATGTTTTTCCTTTTGATCTTCCTGGCATGCCTCCAGATCGTGATATTGATTTCTGTATTGATTTGGTTCCAGGCACTCAGCCTATATCTATCCCGGCGTACCATATGGCTCCTAAGGAGCTAAAGGAACAGTTGGAGGAGTTGTTAGCAAAAGGGTTTGTTAGGCCCAGTGTATCGCCTTGGGGTGCACCAGTGCTATTTGTGAAGAAGAAGGATGGGACTATGCGGATGTGCATTGATTATCGCCAGTTGAACGAAGTCACCATCAAGAACAAGTATCCAGCCCCGTATTGATGATTTGTTTGACCAGCTGCAGGGTGCTACGGTGTTCTCTAAGATTGACTTGAGGTCAGGGTATCATCAGCTGAAGATTCGGGATTCAGATGTTCCGAAGACTCCATTCAGGACTAGATATGGCCACTATGAGTTTCTAGTAATGTCATTTGGCTTGACTAATGCTCCAACAACATTTATGGACTTGATGAACTTGTTGTTCAGGCCTTATATTGATTCCTTTGTTATCGTCTTCATTGACGACATCTTGATATACTTACGTAGCCTGGGGGAGCACGAGTAGCATTTGAGAGTAGTGCTTCAAACCTTGCAAGAGCAGCAGCCTTATGCTAAGTTCTCCAAGTGTGAGTTTTGGCTGGAGTCACTAGCATTCTTCGGGCATGTAGTGTCAGGGGAGGGTATTAAAGTGGATCCCAAGAATATTGAGGCAGTTCAGAGTTGGCCACATCCTACTTCAGTGACTGAGATCAGGAGTTTCCTGGGGTTAGCAAGTTACTACTGGCGATTTGTGCAGGGCTTTTCATCTATTGCATCACCTCTGACCAGATTGACCTAAAAGGGTGCCCCTTTCTGTTGAGATTGTGAGGAGAGCTTCTAGAAGCTCAATACGGCTTTGACTACAGCACCAGTTCTTGTGTTGCCTTCCGGTGCAGGGATGTATACGGTATATTGCAACACTTCTCGCGTTGGCTTGGGATGTGTATTGATGCAGGAGGGGCGAGTTATTGCATATGCTTCACGCCAGCTAAAGGTTCATGATAAGAATTACCCTGTGCATGATCTAGAGTTGGCGGCGATTGTTCATGCTCTCAAGATATGGAGGCATTATTTGTATGGGGTGTCATGTGAGGTTTACACCGACCATCGCAGCTTGTAGCATTTGTTCAAGTAGAGGGATCTTAACTTGAGGCAGGGCAAGTGGCTTGAGTTACTAAAGGATTATGACATTACCATTCTTTATCATCAAGGTAAGGCGAATGTGGTCGCGGATGCCTTGAGCAGAAAGGCGAGAGTATGGGTAGCTTGGCATTCATTCCTACTGGGATGAGACCATTAGCTTTGGACATCCAGTCTTTAGCTAACAGACTTGTGAGGTTGGACATTTCGGAGCCCAGCCGAGTTCTAGCATGTGTGGTTGCTCAGTCTTTGTTATTGAAGCAGATTAAGGCCCGACAGTTCGATGATCCACATTTGGCGGTTCTTAGAGAGACGGTACTCCAGGGAGGTGCCAGGGAGATTTCTATTGGCGAGGATGGTGTGTTACGGCTTTAGGGCCGTGTATGTGTTCCTAATATCGATGGCTTGAGAGAGAGTATTCTAGAAAAGGCCTACGGTTTGAGGTACTCCATTCATCCGGGTGCCACGAAGATGTATCCTGACTTGAGGCAGCATTACTGGTGGCGGAGGATGAAGAAGGACATCGCGGAGTACGTTACTAGATGTTTGAATTGCCAGCAGGTCAAGTATGTGCACCAGAGGCCTGGTGGCCTACTTCAGCAGATGCCCATTCCGGAATGGAAGTGGGAGCACATCATTATGGATTTCGTGGTTGGGTTGCCGCGGACTTTGCGGAAGGTTGATTCAGTGTGGGTTATTATGGATAGGTTGAACAAGTCGGCCCACTTCATTCCAGTGGCGACTACTTACACAGCGGAGAGATATGCTCAGATTTACATTCGGGAGATAGTTAGGTTGCACGGTGTGCCGGTTTCTATCATATCAGACAGAGGCTCTCAGTTCACTTCCCATTTCTAGAGAGCTCTTCAGAGTGAGTTAGGGATCCGCGTAGAGCTTAGCACGACATTCCATCCTCAGACCGATGGGCAGTCAGAGCGGATAGTTCAGATTTTAGAAGATATGCTTAGAGCATGTGTGATTGACTTTGGAGGGCAGTGGGATCAGTTCTTTCCCTTAGTGGAGTTTGCATACAATAACAACTATCAGTCTAGCATAGAGATGGCCCCGTATGAGGCATTATATGGTCGGCGTTGTCGTTCTCCTATCGGGTGGTTTGAGCCTGGTGAGGCTAAGTTACTTGGTACAGATTTGGTACAGGATGCCTTGGATAAGGTAAAGTTGATTCAGGAGAGGCTCCGCACAGCTCAGTCCAGGCAGAAGAGTTACGCGGATCAGAAGGCGCGTGATGTATCATTCATGATTGGCGAGAAGGTTCTCTTGAAAGTCTCGCCAATGAAGGGCATTATGAGGTTCGGGAAGAAGGGCAAGCTAAGCCCAAGGTTTATTGGTCCCTTTGAGGTGTTGAGGCGAGTTGGAGACGTTGCCTATGAGCTTGCTTTACCTCCCAGTTTATCGGGAGTTCATCCAGTCTTTCATGTATCGATGCTTCGGAAGTATCATGCCGACCTGTCACATGTGTTGGACTTCAGCACCATTCAGTTAGATGAGAGCTTGGGCTACGAGGAGGAGCCAGTCGCCATTATTGATAGACAGGATCGCCAGTTGAGGTCCAAGAGGATTTCTGCTGTGAGGGTCCAATGGAGGGGCCAACCGGTTGAGGAGTCGACCTGGGAGTCCGAGGAGGACATGCGAAGCAGATATCCCCACTTACTCAGCAGTCCAGGTACTTTTCTATGTCCGTTCGAGGGCGAACGTTTTTTTTAAGAGGTTGAGAATGTAACGACCCGACTGGTCATTTCACATATTAGAACCCCATTCCCTTAAATAAAACTTTTTGCACCTGCTTTAGCTAATTTATGACTTGCGGGGATGGGTGGTTCGGAAGTTGGAAGGGTTTTGAGTAAGAAAATGTCCATTTGCTTCTTTAAGTTTTTCTAAAAAGTCCAAGTTTGACTTCGGTCAACTTTCTTGAGAAACGGACCCGGATTCGTGATTTGACAATCCCGGAGGGTCCGTGGGAAAATATGGGACCTGGGCGTATGCCCGAAATTGAATTTCGAGGTCCCTAGCCCGAGTAATGAATTTTTATGTGAAATTGTTAAATTGAAGTTTTAAAGATTTAAATAAACTAAGTAATCATTGATTTCCTAGGTATCGGGCTCGGATTTTGATTCCAAAACTTGGTACATGTTCGAAATATCATCTTAGACTTACCCGTAAAATTTGGTGTCAATCTGAGTAGTTTAAGGGCATATTGACCCGTTAGGAGAGAATTAAGAACTTGAAGTTCAATAGTCTGATTCATTTGGTTTTGGGACGTGATTCCTAGATTTAACGTGATTTTGAGTGATCCGAGGGTTTGAGTAGGTCCGCCTTGTGATTTCAGACTTATCGGTGTGTTCGGGCGGGGCACGGGAGCCCCGAGCGTCAAATGATCGAGGCTCGAGTGAAGTTAAAAGTTGAAGAAGTGCTGAGTTTGCTGCTTCTGTCATAACCGCATCTGCGGTTCTTGGACCGCAGAAGCGGTACCGCAGATGCGGTCAGGTATCCGCAGAAGCGGTCTAGGGCAGCCCAGGCAAAATCGCAGGTGCGATCTTGAGACCGCATAAGCGGCCATTTGACCGCAGAAGTGATCCAACCCAGTTGTGCCAAAACCGCAGAAGCGGAAAGCCCACCGCAGAAGCGGAAGTAGCTGGGGCAGAGGGGTTCATTTAATTCAAACCCAAAGCCATTTTTATCATTTTTCACTCCACACTTAGGCGATTTTTGTGCTTTCAAAGAGGGGGTTTCAACATAACATTGTAAGGTAAGTAATCCCCACTCATCTTTTGTTCAAATACATGAACATTAGGTAGATTTAACCCTAAAAACTAAGTAAAAAATCAAGGGTTAGAGCTAGACCTAGGGTTCTTATAAAACTAAGATTTAATCATGTAATTTGTTATGTAATGAACTAGAAATCATATATTAGTGATCCTTAGGTTATGGAGAACAACTTCCTTCGAAAAATCTCGGAATCCGGGCACGTAGGCCCGGGGTCGGAATTTGGGAAACTTGTGGGAAAGGTTGGGAAATCACTTAAATAGTTAGAATTCGACCTTGTAAGACTTTATTGACTAGTTCTTACTTTATTTTAATTAGTTTGTGCTCGTTCGGCTACGAATTGAGGGTTTGGTCTTGTTCTTGATATTGGAAGTGCGCTTCGGAGCGAGGTGAGTCTCCTTTCTAACCTTGTAAGAGGGAATTGTCCCCATAGGATTATAATGAGTAATTGTTGCTAAATGCGGGGGCTACGTACGTACCAGGTGACGAGAGTCCGTGCGTAGCTACTATAATATTAATTGTTTGGGTAGTTTAGGACCCACATCATGCCTAATTGGGGAATATCTCTTATTTTAATTGCCAATATGATCATTTATGATTTTCTAGAGTCTTGAGAAAATGAAAAGTGAACATATGAACTTGTTGAGCCTTGGTAGGAGTTTCCTTGTGTATAAATGAGCCTTTGTGTGCATTCTTGATATTTTCTTGATAATTATGGATCGGGCGGTTCGCCTCGGTGAGAATAGATGCATCTATGGTTCGGGCCGTTCGACCCTCGGTAGTGCACAATTTATTTTCTGTTAGAGCGGGCAGTTGACCTCGGCATGATTGCGCATGATATATATGCTTAAGTTTAGACATGACATGATTACTTGTTAAGTATGAAAAAGGGAAAATGGTAATTGAATTATGGTCAAGAACATGAATATGACTTTTCATTTAAACTTGTTGTTATTGGAGATCCTTCATGTTGTGTGTCTCACATTATTATTATATTATCTTGACCTTAGTAAGTATCAAGTCGACCTCTCGTCTCTACTTCTTTGATATTAGACGGGATACTCATTGGGTACATGTTGTTTATGTACTCATGCTACGCTTCTGTACTTAAATGTACAGGATTTGAGGCAGGTGGATGTGGACATCATTCTGGTGCGCATTAGTGAGCGCGCTTGGGACTTCTACAGTGAGCTGCTTCTCTTTCATGCCGATCCGCAGCCGAAGAAGTCTTTCCTTGTACTTTTGTTTCTGTCTATTCTGATTCAGACAGTAGGATAGTATATTATTCTTTTGTGTATATTTTACTAGTCGCCCGTAGCTTGTGACACCAAGTTCTGGCACACACGTTAGTAGACATTTATTTTTGGGTTGTATAATTATTTTGATACTTTATCTACCACTCTTGGCCTTAACTTTAACTTTGGAAATCTGTTATACTTAGTTTTTTGTAAAAGTAAAATGAGAACTTAATTATACTTCCGCGTTGGCTGGCCTGACAATGGTGTCGGGCGCCATCATGACCTATTATGGAAAATGGGTCGTGACAGCAATCGTGTATATCCTCACGCGAACGCGATGCCCAAAGTCTTACAACTATGCAATCGCGAATGAGACCACGCGACCACGATGCGCAGAAACATACAGCTAATCTATGTTGGACTAATTTTTGGTTAAACAAATATACCGTTTGATATCTTTCTTTTTCTGTGAACGTGGGGGCCTCAGGTGAATTAGTATTTGACCGCAGAGTTGAGATTAAGTCGTCGTGCCAATAGATCAAGAATGCTAATTTGTCGCGACTAATCTAAACCTTGCAACAGCCTAATGACTTAAAACGTGCTTTACATGTGCATCTTATATCAGTTAACATTACAATTACTCATGATCGCGTGTGTTTCACGTGCATACCGTGTTAACCAATATGAATTTTTTTTAAAACCCCGGTTGACTTTTCCAAAACAAGCTTCTCTTTAAGAGGCTAAGTGCCTCATTTCCATATAAAACCAATACAATTCTACTCGATCACCTCAAATACTGATATTGAAACATAGAGGAACATATTGTGGGGGAAATGGGGCGGTAACTCACGTGATGACGGGCCGGGTCGTCACATCCTCCCCAACTAAAACAAACGCTCGTCCTCGAGCGGGTCAAGAAACATACCTGGAACCTCAAACAAGTGAGGATATCTGCTCTACATCTCCCGCTCGGTCTCCCAAGTGGCCTCCTCCACGGGCCGACCTCTCCATTGCACCTTCACCGAAGCTATATCCTTTGATCTCAATCTCCGAACCTGACGACCCAAAATAGCCACTGGCTCCACATCATAGGTCAAATCATCATCCAACTGAACTATACTGAAGTCCAACACATGAGACGGGTCCCCAACATACTTCCGAAGCATGGATACATGGAATACCGGATGCACGCTAGACAAGCTGGGTGGCAAAGCAAGCTCATAAGCCACCTCTCCAATCCTCCTAAGTATCTCAAAAGGCCCAATGAACCTCGGACTCAGCTTCCCTTTCTTTCCAAATCGCATAATGCCCATCATGGGCGAAACCTTCAACAAGACCTTCTCGCCCACCATATAAGATACATCCCGAACCTTCTGGTCCGCATAACTCTTCTGACGCGACTGAGTTGTACGTAGCCTCTCCTGGATCACTTTCACCTTCTCTAAGGCATCCTGGACCAACTTTGTCCCCAATAACCTAGCCTCGCCGGGCTCAAACCAACAAATCGGAGATCCACACCGTCTCCCATATAAGGCCTCATACGGCGCTATCCGAATGCTGGACTGATAGCTGTTGTTTTAAGCAAACTCTGCAAGCGGCAAGGACTCAGACCAAGAACCTCCAAAGTCAATAACACAGGCTCGCAACATGTCCTCCAATATTTGAATAGTACGCTCGGACTGTCCGTCCGTCTGAGGATGAAATACTGTGCTCAACTCCACCTGTGTGCCCAACTCCCGATGAAAAGTCCTCTAAAACTGGGAAGTAAACTGAGTACCCCCTATCTGAGATAATGGAAACTGGGACCCCATGCAATCATACAATCTCCCGGATGAAAATCTCTGCTAACCGCTCTGAAGAATAGGTAGTGCACACCGGGATGAAGTGCACGGACTTGGTCAGCCGATCCACAATCACCCAAATCGATCAAACTTCCTCGCTGTCCAAGGGAGACCACTCACAAAATCCATAGTAATCCTCTCCCACTTCCACTAGGGAATATCCATATGCTGAAGTACGCCATCGGACCTCTGATGCTCATAATTGACCTGCTGACAGTTGAGACATCGGGCTACATAACTCACAATATCCTTCTTCATTCTCCTCCGCCAGTAATGCTGTCTCAAATCCTGATACATCTTCGCGGCACCTGGATGAATAGAATACCACGAGCTGTGGGCCTCCTCCAATATCAACTCCTAAAGCCCATCCACATTGGGCACGCAAATCCGGCCCTGCATCCTCAACACGCCATCACTATCAATAGTCACATCCCTGACATCATCATGTTGAACCCTGTCCTTTAGTTAGAGGGCCCGGATGCGAATTCTGGTGATTTGGTTATTTTTGGGGGATGATTTGTGACTTAGGAGTGCGATCGGAATTGAACTTGGAGGTCCGGTGTAGAATTAGGCTTGAAATGGCGAAGTTAGTATTTTGGCAAATTTCGGTTGATAGGAGAGATTTTGATCCGGGGGACAGAATGGGATTTTGAGAGTTGCAGTAGCGTCGTTAAGTGATTTTGGATATGTGTGCAAATTTTCAGGTCATTCGGACGTCGTTTGGTTGGGTTTTTGATCGAAAGTGCATTGCGGAAGTTATGAAGAAACTTAGGCTTGAATTCGATGTGATTTAATGGTTTTAGCGTTGTTTGACGTGTTTTGAGGATTTGATAAAGTTTGAATGATGTTTTAAGATGTGTTGGTAACTTTGTTTGAGGTCCCGGGGGCCTCGGGGTAATTTTGGATGGCTAACGGGATGAAATCTCAAGTTGAGAAGTAGCAGATCTTGCTGGTATCTGGTATGAGCGCTTCTGCGGAAATGGACCGTAGAAGCGGCTCTGCGGAAGCGTGAGGTTGGTTGCATGAGCGGTCTAATATGAAGCTGGGTAGTTCCGCAGAAGGGGAACTCTTGTCGCCTAAGCTAGTCCGCAGAAGCGGACGTGAGGTCGCAGAAGCGGTTTTGCCTGGAGATGAGGAATCCGCAGAAGCGGAAATTATTGTCGCAGAAGCGGCTGATGAGGTTTTAATGAAAAACTGCATAAGCGGATCTATGGCCGCAGAAGTGGTCCCGCATAAGCGGTAGCGGGACCGCAGAGGCGAAAAGAGCCATTGGCAGAAGGGTTTAAAAGTTTTATTTCATCCGCGAGCTCCATCATTTTTCCACCATTGTTGAGCGAGCTTGAGAGCTATTGTCGGGATTTTTAGAGAGTTTTGACTGGGAATCGATCGGAGGTAAGTTCTACGGTCTAGAAACATCATTTTTTTGAAGAATCTACCTTTAATTCATGGAAATTGGAGTAAAAATTGGAAGAACTAGGGCTTGGTTTTTGGAATGCAAATTTGGAATTTAAAGGTGCATTGGGACTCCGATTTTGACGAACTTGATATGTATAGACCCGTGGAGAGACGAGGAATCCACTGTGAGGTGTTTCATGTGGACCAGTGTTTGGATAGGGTTACACATTGTAGAGAAGTTATGTGGAGGTATGACCCTTCGGGTTAGATTCGCGTATACTGTTTGTACGACATGTGATGGGTTCTCAGCATTTTGTTGTGGTGGTACTGGCGAGCTTACGATACAGCTCTCTTATTTGAGTCATTTTCATGATTTGAGTAGGTTCAGATTTTTGGTTATTGGTGCGCGGATTGCATAAGTTGCGGCTTTAGCCTGTATCGATATGTCATGTCACTAGAGTAATTGTGTTAGATTAGATGAGATCGTTAGGGTCTTTATGAATACAAACAAATTCAATTTCAGCATATGGGAAGGATAAATATCGAGGTTCGGCTCAGAAATTTGCTATGGTCTTTGCCAAAAGAGAAGTGGCTTCATGATTGGTTGATTTGAGAAATGGTTATGGCTTACTACGTGTTTTATTCATCATTGGCAGTATATAAAAGCATTGGAATAAGACTTTAGTTGATAAGAGGTTTTCTACCGGTATTCGGTTGTTGTGTGCAGCTGCCGTGATTAGAAGTTATCGCTGCAAGTGTTTGAGTTGTGTAGTATATCATGTAATTGCACCCTAGGTTGCAGGTATGGGTTATTACAGCTTGTTCGGGCTTATTCAGAGTATAGATGTGAGATTTTGATCTTGCATATGATTTCAGGAGGGGAAATGTGGTTCTAAGGTTTATGGGCTAGGTTGGATGGTGAAATTTCAGTTGCTTTGCATTATCGGACTTATATGAGATAGGGTGATGTGGGATCACCCCTGGGTATATGTATGGTAAGGTCATTCAGCGATTGGATGGCTTTTGGAACAACTCTAGACACGTTCGAGGATGAACGTATGTTTAAGTGGGGGAGGATGCAACGACCCGACCGGTCATTTTGAGCTTTTGCACTTTGCTTGTCAGTTCCCGGGCATGACTTGCCCCGTGTGATGTATTATGACTCTTGTAAATAGTTGTTTTTGGTTTTCAGGGTAATCAGAATGAATTTGGAAGAACAGTTCCCAGTTTGAAGCTTAAAATTTGAAAGGTTTGACCAATATTTGACTTGTATGTATATAATCTCGGATCGAAATTTTTATGATTTGGTTAGCTCTATTAGGTGATTTGGGACTTGGGAGCATGATCAGAATGCATTTTGGAAGACCGTGGAAGGTTTAGGCTTGAATTGGCGAAATTGAGATTTCGACTTTTTCCAGTTGATAGGTGAGATTTTGATATAGAGGTCAAAATGGAATTTTGTAAGTTGCAATAGTTCCCTTGTGGCATTTGTGATGTGTGTGCAAAATTTCAGGTCATTCGGACGTGGTTTGGTTGGGTTTTTGATCAAAAGCGGAATTTGGAAGATTTTGGAATCCTAGGCTTGTATTTGATGTGATTTTGGTGTTTTAATGTTGTTTTGAGCGTTCCGAAGGTTGGGACGAGTTTCAATAAGGTTATGGGATATGTTTGTGCTTTTGGTTGAGGTCCTGGGGGCCTCGGGGTGATTTTGGATGGTTGTCGGAGAGTTTGAAAAATTGAGATGCTGCAGATTTTTTTGTTCTGATATTTTTGCACCTGCGGATTGGGGACCTCAGGTGCGATGACGCAGATGTGAGGTAACGACCGCAGAAGCAATCAAGGAAAAGAAGTGCAGGAGCCGCAGATGCGATTGGCTGACCATACCTCCGATGGCACAGGTGCGGCTACGGGTCGCAGATGCGATTTTTGGATTTTAAGTGAAAGCCGCAGAAGCTACAATTTGATCGCAAATGCGGTACCGCAGGTGCGGTGCATTGACCGCAAATGAGGGTCTTGGTGACATAAGTGAAATCTATAGAAGCGGATGTTTTTCAGCAGAAGCGGAAGCGCAGACGCGCTTATGGGATTGCAGGTGCGAAAGTGGTGGGCAGAATGTATAAAAATACCCCTTCGCGATTTTCAGTCATTTGTTCACCATTTTTGTGCGATTTTGGAGCTCCAAGTTGTGCTTTCAAGAGGGGATCAAGTGTATCCACAGAGGTAAGCTACTTGGGCTTTATACCTTGTGTTTGTGGTAATTATTTCGTTGTTTAATCATGAAAATTTGTGGGAAATTAAAGGAAGAGTTGGGAATTTAGGCTTGAAATTTGAGAGTAAATTTTTAGAAATTGGGTGACCATGTGAGGTCGGATTTTGGTAAATTTGATATGTATGAACTCGTGAGAGGATGAGGATTTCATTGATGTTAATTCTATCAAATTCCGGGTGTCTGGTTTGAGCAATTTTGGGATTTTGATGTAAATTGGATATTTTTGAGCGGGCTTCGTCCCCTTAGCATATTTTAATGATTATGTACTGATTGTGGCCAGATTTGGAGCATCTGGAGGTCGATTCGTGTGGGCAAGGTATCGCGGGCTAGAGTTTGGACCGGATCGAGGTGAGTAATGATTGTAAATGATGTTCTGGGGGTTTGAAACCCCAGATTGCACATCATAGTGCTATATTGAGGTGAGGCACACGCTTGATGACGAGCGTGGGGATGTGCACTGTTGGAGATTGTGACTTGGTCCGTCTCGACTAATGATTTTACCGAGTATCTGACTAAAATCTATTTACTATCATTATTATTTGGGTTGAATGCCATATTTGGGATTCGTGCCAACTACTTGAACCTTCGGGGAT
This sequence comes from Nicotiana glauca, assembly GCA_026770625.1. Lineage (NCBI taxonomy): Eukaryota > Viridiplantae > Streptophyta > Magnoliopsida > Solanales > Solanaceae > Nicotiana > Nicotiana glauca. The sequence goes on from MU740346.1 coordinate 34,796, forward strand.
TTTTATTGACACTTCCTCACTGTTTTGACTTTACACTTAAACTCAGTCATGTTATTTTCCACTGTTTTTATACTTAGCCATGTTTACTCAGTTTTAAAACTTAAATGACATTTTCAAATGATGTTTGGGCTGAGAAACACTATTTTACTATTGCTCGAGGGGCTTGTGAGTATTTTTGATTGAGTAAGGCCGAGAGCCTATGTTGTGAGGAAACACTGATATTTATTTGAGGCCGAGGGCCTGAGATATGTACGCCACGAGGTGGCTTGATTGATATGAGGCCGAGAGCCTCGTGATGACGCCACGAGATGATTTGATATTGCACTTGGGCCGTAAGGGACCCCTCCAAGAGTCTGTACACCCCTAGCCAGCGCGGGTACCCATTGTGATGTGAGACATAGCCCGAGGGGCTGGTATTGTTCTATGTGATTGCCCAAGGGACTGGTATTGTTTTGAGATATTGCCCGATGAAAGGATTTGTTGACATTGTGCCTGAGGGGCGAACCTTATGTGCTTATCTTTCTTACTTGCCTGTCATTTACCTATTTAATTGTGTATTTGTGCCCGAGGGGCGGATTTTCTGTGCCTATCTGCACTAATTGTTTTGCATTCATTTGCATAACTGTTGAAAAAGTCATTTTCTTTAAAGAAGTTTACATTGAGCCAAGATGCTTCAAGAGATTTCACTGCTTCATTACTTTCTTACTAGTTTTGTACTACTTCTATACAGCATGTTGATGCACTTTTCGTGATTTCTTATCACTCGGCCTTTAGTTATGATTGTTACTCACTGAGTTGGAAGTACTCACTTTACTCCCTGCACCTTATGTGCAGTTTCAGGTATTTCTGTACATGGTAGCGGGTATTGGTTGCTCAGAGGCAGAGTCATCGGAGTTTAGCAAGGTAGCTGCCCGACGCTTGTAGCATTGCTTCTCTCCCTCTAGATTTCATTAGGATGTATTTAATACACTTTAGATTCTTGTTGTTTTTAAACCTTAGTAGATGCTCATGTCTAGTGACACCCCCGTATCGGGCTGTGTTGGGTTGTATTCCGCGAATTATTTTGTATTGTCACTGTTTACTTCTGAGTTTATATCATGTTTTAGACGTAATGCTTATTGTTTAATTGCTTAAGAACTGGATTGGAAATGTGCTGGCTGGATGTCACGACCCGGATTTCCCACCCTCGGGGGTCGTGATGGCGCCTGCTAATAGGAGATAGGCAAGCCAAACTTAATTACTTTTCATTAAACACATGTTCCTTTTTAATAATTAACAACATTAGAATAAAAGCAACGGAATTAAAATCATAAGCGGAAGTCTTAAATTTAGATAGCTGAATAAAAGACGGAATCCTAACATGTATCTCTACCCAAGAACTGGAGTCACATACTCACCAACATCTAAGAAGTACTAAATACAAAGTCTGAAAGAAACATAAATCTGTTTATCTCGAGTACAATGAGATGACAGTCTAATGTAAGGATAGAGGAGACGCCGGGCCTGTGGACGCCTGCAAGGCTACCTCGGTGTCTCGATGGACTGAAGGCCTGCTCCCGTACTAAAATTGTTGCTGCTGCTCGAAACCTGGACCTGTGCAAATAGCACAGAGTGTAGTATCAGCACAACCGACAGTCATGACCCAAACCCACCTGGTCGTGATGGCGCCTCTCGTGAAGACGAGGCCAGCCAACAGAACATTTAACTCCTCAATTAACTGACAGTTATAAATCATAAATAAGCTTAAAGCAGGAATATCATAACCAGCAATACGGGCATAACCGCGATAACAAGAAAGCCAACCCAAATCCAGCCCGCAATCGGGGTGTCACAAGTCATGAGTTACTACAGAGTTTAATAACTACTACAAGACTGTATCTAAGAACATAGTCCGAAGATAGATGAAGTACAAAAGATAAGGAAGAAACGGGGGCTGTGGATGCTGACAGCTACCTCGTCTCTCCGGGTCCGCCTGGTCTGGATAAAAATCAGCGCTCAAGAATGAACTCTGCTATACCTGTATCTGCACACACGGTGCAGGGAGTAATGTGAGTACTCCGACCAAGTGAGTAATAAAAATGAATAACGACTGAGGATATAAAATCCCACACAGGCACAGATAATGTTATCTCAAGCAGTAAAAATCAAGTAAACAGTAGGAACCTGTGAAACTTAGCAAGAAATTCTCTTTGAAAACAATTAATAAAACAAGTATGCATCAAGTATGGTCAGCCATTGTTACCTGACCGGTCAGTCATTGTTACCTGACCCAACGCATGTTTCAGTGCCATTGTTACCACTGGTCAGTCATTGTTACCTGACTGGTCAGTCATTGTTACCTGACCAAAACACGTATGACAGTGTCATTGTTACCACTGTCCAATTCTAGATGGGAACCCGTGCTCACTGTGGGTGTGCAGACTGCGGATGGGCTCCTACAGCCCAAGCGCTATCAACAAGGCCTGAAAACCTGAACAGTATCAATACGAGGCCTGAAAGCCTCCTCACCTCACTCGTCATGCCCTCACATAAGGCCCTCGACCTCAATCAGTCAAGAAATAGTCAACAGCCCCTCGGGCAATAGTAAAGCAATAATACTCAGTTCAGACAATTGTACAAATATCAGTTTAAAACTCCAAGTTTGAGTAAATATGGCTGAGTTCAAGAAATAGTGTAAATCACATGGACTGAGTTCAAGTGATGTTTCAAATAGTGAGGGAAAACGGTAATGATAGTTCATAAAGAGTTCAAACAGTCGGCAATAAGCCCCAAGTATGGAAATAAGCCCAAATCATAGGGAGAACAACAAGTCATCGCTAATATGCGGTAAAATATCATCCGGACTGGACCAAGTCACAGTCCCCAATAGTAAATAACCTCGCGCTCATCATGGAACGCGTGTCTCATCTCGACATAGCACCAAGTTGTGCAAATCCGGGGTTTCAAACCCTCAGGACGTCATTCAAAAGCATTACTCACCTCTAGTCGGCCGATAGCCTAGCTCGCCAAGCCTTTACCCCTCGAATCGACCTCCTCGTGCGTAGGATCCGACCAAAACCACAAGGAACACGTCACAATAGGCTAATGAATCATAACCCAATCGAAAAGACTCGAAAAATAACAAAAATCACGAAGTTGGCAAAACCCGAGCCCCGGGCCCACTTCTCGAAAAATTACAAAATTCCCAACCCGAAAGGACATACCTGATATGCCATTTACCGAGCAACACCCAATTACTCCTCACGCTCGAATTCCACCATGAAACCCCATAGAACCACACAATATGTGCCTATAACCAACAAATCATGACGCCTCTCAACTCAGAAAGGTAACTCATAGATCTCCCCAGATTACTGATAAGCTTAATAACAATCGAATCAACACATCCCTCAACGTTACAACTCGAAGCCAACCAAGTTGACTCAAGTTAGAACACACATCCATATTGGACTGCCAACAGACCCCCTTATTAAGGAAACCCTGAAGCTTCTCCCTAAAATTCTTTAACTCTACCGGTGCCATACGATACGGTGTCCGACATCAAATCAATACCGAAATCAACAACCTTGCCCTGCGACATGCCCGATCACCAGAACACATCCGAAAAGTCCCTCATCACCGGAACTGAATCAATGGTAGGAGTCTCTACACTGACATCCATGACGAAAGCCCAAATAAGAAAAACAATCCTTCCCAAGAACATAATCCGCTGAACCTCGCCACTCAATCTGTGGCATTCCCGGCATAGCCAACATCGACGTTTTAGCGCAATAGCTCAAAATGACACAACACTGAGACAACCGGTCCATACCCAATATCACATACAAAATCTAATATACCAAGCATCAAAAGATCCCCCTCGGGTCTCCAAACCCCTATAGTCACTAAACAGTGCCGATACACACGACCTACAACCACAACATAGCCTGAATATGTGAACTCCCAGTCTCTAACTCCATATAGCACACGAATCACCATATCCGATTCCAATTCCACCGTCTGAGTATACAACACACCTCTAATACCCAATCATTCCCACGAAAGATGCTCTTATGATCCTTCTGTACTACCAAGCAAACCCGAACATCAACAGTCGATCCAACAAGAAAGTGCCGTAATACTAATGAAGTACCATCAACTTAATCACATTGCCTTTTTCTGAAACATATACCCTTGTCAAATCGCCTCAATTAGCAATATCATTTCCTCAATCACCTGAAGATCATTCCCCTAATCACCTGAAGCTCATTTCTCTAATTATCCGAAACTGCCTGTGCTACCTAAGAGTTTTACGACCTTCCGTTCAGAACTGAACCATAACCTTACACACGCAAATGTCAATCCTCCACACATACTGCATATACCAAACCATCCTAAAATAACATGAGAATTTCTACCCCTTCTGAGCCACAAGCAACTCAACCAACCAAGAACTTTCCATTGATCCTATTCAGAAGAAAATCATTACACATTCCTTGCTTCTTACACTCGCAGAAAATACGCATCTCTAACCGCAGTAGAAATCATCAAGAACTCTCTGTCTCCTTTTTTGACAAAACCAAAGCTGATATGACTGAATCCTTCTAACTCAACCAAGCTACGCAAGCCACCAAAACCTAAGAGCATTGCCGTGAAACACCTGTTGAAGCTCATTACCTCGCAAACATCCAAAGAACTAATCATATCCTTGCCATACTGGTTCGGCATACTACCAAACTATTCCATCTATCTGAGTTTTCTTCTGATTTACCTTTAACCTGATACTGTGTGACGACCCAAAGGGTCATTACCGTATTTCTTCTTTTTTCCGCGCTTTTGAGACCTTGAAAACCTCACTTTTAGTTGCCTCGATTTGCGTGCGCAGTTCGGGCGTGCAACCGAAAAGCTTTTATGTTGAAATATGTGAAATCTGTGAAAGATTTGAAGAATTTTGATATTAATATGGTTAAAGTTAACTTCGATCAACATTTTTGGTAAACGAACCCGGATCCATGGTTTGACGATCCCGGAGAATCCGTAGAAAAATATGGGACTCGGACATGTGCCTTGAGTCGAAATTGAGGTCTAGAACCCAAGTAAAAGAATTTTTCTGTTAAATTTTTTTTTGAAATTATTAAGGAAAATAGAAATGAAAATTGATTAAAAGACTATGGCATCAGGCTCGTATTTTGGTTCCGATGCCCGGAACAAGTCTTATATATTGTTTAAGAGCTTTCTGTGAAGTTTGGTCGAAATCGGTCGTCGTTTGACGTGTTTCGAACTCTGAGTTCCAAGTTTGAAAGTTTAGGAGGTTTGAAATGAGAATCATGAGTTTTGAGGCTCGATTCTATGTATATGATGTTATTTTGGCGATTTGATTGCACGAGTAAGTCCGTAGGATATTTTTGAAGTTGTTGCATAATTGGTTTGGAGCCCCGAGGGCTCGGGAGAGTTTTGGATAGGCATCGGATTGCATTTCTCATAGTTGAAAACCTGGCGTGCTTCAGTTCTGCAGGCTTCGCAATTGCGAAGCCAGCACTCACAAATGCGAGCTCGCAATTTCGAGCTTTTTACCGCAAATGTGAAATATCCCTTGGGCAACTTCCTTCGCAAATGCGAAGAAATAGATCGCAAATGCGATGCCCGCCTTTAGCCTCAGCCTTCGCAAATGCGAACATTTGTCCGCTATTGCGGTATTGAACCTTCGCAAATCCGAAAATTGGCAGCCTAGTAAGGGTTCGCAAATGCGATTCCAGCTTCGTATTTCCCACATTTGGTCGGGGTTCGCAATTCGCAAATGCGACATCAGAGGCTCTGCAATTCCATACTTAGTCGAATTTTAAGTCATTTTTCACCATCCTTCCAAACATAAAACCCTTGGGCAATTTTTCAAGAGCGAGTTTCATTCCAAATCAGTTGCAAGTCGATTTTTACTTGTTTCTTTCAATCATTAACATCATTTAACATGTTTTCCACTTAAAAATAAAGGTTTTCATGGGTGAAAATGGGAATTTTGGGTAGAACCTAGGTTTTCTTTAAATTGGGGATTTGGACCTCAATTTGAGGTCCGATTTCAAAACAAATCATAGACATGAACTCGTGGGGGAATGGGTAACCGGGTTTTGGTTCCAACCTCGGGTTTTGACCACGTGGGCCGGGGGCATTTTTGGAAATTTTAAGTAAAACTTTGGGAAATTCATTTTCATGCATTCAAATTGATTCAATTAGCATTTGTTGATACATTCAAGTAATTTGTGACTAGATTCGAGCGGTTTGGTGGTGGATTCGAGGGGTAAAGCTATTCAAGAGGATTGAGTTGAGTTTGGAGAATTCGAGGTAAGTGTTTGATCTAACTTTGGCTTGAGGGAATATGATTAGAGTATTATTGATTGCTATTTGCTAAATGATCGAGTACGGTGTATAGGTATGGTGACAGGTATCTATACTCCGGTGTCTAGCATGATCGTGGGGCTTTGTTATTGGTTGTTCTTGGTATATTTGAGATTTTTCCAAGCTAATTAATGAATCCTACATAATGTGAAGGGTTGAGGATCAATTGTGAATTTGTGAATCCTTTGGAGCGTTGGCTCGAATGATAAAACACTATTGAGTAGAAAATGAAAGAATTAGTAAGAAATGTGATTAAATCCCTTGCCGGGATACGTAGTTTATTGTTGTTGTTGCTCCCTTGCCGGGATGTTCGGGCTGTTAATTGTACCATTACCGGGTTATTCGTTATGTTGTTAAATTTTCCTAATGGGACCTCTTTTGGAGAGATTAATTGTGCTGTTCATTATAATATGGGATCGTGTGGCACGCCGTCCATTTATAAATTATAATATGGGATCCTGTGCCACGCCATCCACTTATGAAATATGAATTGGGATCGTGTGGCACGCCGTCCACTTGTGAGTTATGAAATGGGATCGTGTGGCACGCCGTCCACTTGTGAGTTATGAAATGGGATCGTGTGGTGCGCCGACCACTATTATGTATATATTTTGGGATCGTGTGGCACGCCGTCCACCTATGAATTATGAAATAGGATCGTGTGGCGCGCCGTCCATTTATATATGAGTTAAGGTATTGAGGTAGTTTTGTTGTTATATCCATTGATCTGTTTTCACTGTATCTCCCCCGAGCATGCCCCTTCCCCGTTTTAATCGATATTCTCTGTCGTTATTTCCGTTGCTCTGTGTAAGGCCCTGTAAAATTTTGTGCTTAAAACCTAGTAGCTCTTAGTGTCAAGGTCCGGATATTGTGTTAGGAATGTGTAGAATTCTTCCCTCGGTGGTGATCTAAGCTTTAAAAATCAAAAGAATAAATTTTTCCAGAAAATTGTCAATTCTACGGTCAAGAATGCGATCGCAGATCAGCTATGCGGACCGCATTCCTACCGCAGAGTGAAGTAGAAAATTGGTCTAAGATGATGTCAAAAATGCGGCCCATTCTGCGATCGCAGGCGATCGCAGAATCGAAATGCGGACCGCATTCCTACCGCAGAGTGTAACAGAATATTTGTCAAAGATTGAAGCTAAAATGCGATCAATTCTGCGGCGCATTATGCGACCGCAGAACATGAATGCGGACCGCATTCTTGTCGCAGATCGTGTCAGAGCATTTAGTTTTTGAGGAGCAATTCTGCGGTCCATTATGCGGACCGCATGTCTACTCTGCGATCGCAGATGCGACCGCAGATCTCACCCGGGCTTCTAATTTTCTAATTTTAAAACCCGACCCCCTTTCTAATATAACGCCCTAACCCCTCATTTTTACACATTCTCTGAACAAAATAAGAGAGAGGGAGGAGATATTCTTGAGGGAAAAGTTTATCTTCTTCAAAAATTATTCTTCAAGTTGCTTGGTCCGAAAAATTCTAAAGCTAGTGTCTTCATCTCCATTTCTACAGGTAAAAATCCCTGACCCTTTTTCCCTTGATTTTCAGATTCTAATAGAA
>MU740353.1:3210-21052 GCA_026770625.1 Nicotiana glauca
CTTATCCGGATTTCTGGTACGCAGACTGTAATATAGAGTCAAACCTTTCCTCGATTCGGGATTCAACCGGTGACTTGGGACACCATAAATCTCTCAAGTGGCGACTCTGAATCAAACATAATGAATCCCGTTTCGATTGTCCTTTAAATTGGAAAAAACTCCCTTCTACCACGCCCTTCGCGGGGTGCGGTAGCGCCAAAAGGAGGTGTGACAGGGATATTGTTGCTTTGTTGATTATTTTTCCTTGCCGGGATGTTGAGATTAATGATGTTGTACCCTTGTCGGGATTTAATTGTTCAATTGTGTTCCCTTGCCGAGATTCCTATTATTATTTTGTTTATTCCCTTGCCACTTGTTTGTGATTGTTGTTTGGGTGAGGAAGAGTGTTAAATCACGAAGGGTGATGTCGTGCATTGTTTGTTATTGTGAGAAAAGAGTGTAAAGCATGAAGGGTGATGCAGTGTTGCATGATGTGCCATTCTGTGCCGATTCTATTAATTATATGTGAGGAAAGAGAGTAAAAGCACGAAGGGTGATGTCATGTATATTTTATCATGTAATTGCTTTGGTGAGGAAAGAGAGTAAAAGCACGAAGGGTGATGCCGTGCACATTTTGTTATACCATTGCTTGGTGAAAATGAGAGTAAAAGCACGAAGGGTGATGTCGTGCACTTATTGATTTTACATTCTTTATTGATGTATGAGTTATGTTTCTTCTTTCGTTACTTGATGACTTTTAATCGAAGTTGCTATCTTCCCCATAGCACGATCCCCCTTCCATATTGATTGGCTATCTCTGTATCTCTGTTCCGCTGTATATATATATATATATATATAACTGTACAGGTTCATGTGGTAGTCCAGTCTAGCCTCGTCACTACTTTGCCGAGGTTAGGCTAGGCACTTACCAGCACATGGGGTCGGTTGTGCTGATACTACACTCTGCATTGTGTGCAGATCCCATAGTAGCATTTGGTGCACAGCAGTATCTCGAGAGCCATCCTTTAGTCCACCGAGACACCGAAGTAGCCTTGCAGGCGTCCGCAGGCCCGACGTCTCCTCTATCTTATATTTCATTCTGTTATCTCATGTATTCGAGACAAACAATGTTATATTTCTTTCAAACGGTTGTATTTTGTACTCTTAGTAGTCCGTGGATGTTGTGACACTAGTTCTTAGGTAGAGGCACATGTTGATTTCTGCATTATTGTTCAGCTTATTTAATTTAAGTCTTCCACTTTAATTTCATATTCCACTGTTATTTAACGCTTGTTGTTATGATTGATAAAAGGATTTAAAATAAAGGAGTTAGGAGTTTATGATTTGTGGCTTGCCTAGCTTCTATGAGTAGCACCATCACGATCCTTGAGGGTGGGAAATCCGGGTCGTGACAAGTTGGTATCAAAGCTCAAGGTTACATAGGTCTCACAATTCACGGACAAGCTCAGTAGAGTCTGAGGGATCGGTACGGAGACGTCTGCATTTATCCCCAGAGGCTACAGAGTTAGGAAGAGTTTCACATTTGTTCTGTCTTGTCCTCCGATTTGGTTTCTCAATGCTAATTGAATTTCTACTCTGTTCTTTCGTAGATGGAGAAAACACGCACTTCCTCATCTATCGCTCAGCAGCCCGAGCCCCCAGCAGTAGTACCCCTTAGGGGCAGAGGGCGAGGGCGAGGCCGTGCTAGAGGCCGAGGTAGGGGTAGAGCTCAGCCCCGAGCAGTAGCACCAGTGGCGGAGCCTCGGGTTGATTTTGACAAGGAGGTTCTGGCCCCAACAGTTTCGGTAGGCCAGCTCAGGTCCCAAAGGGGTTTATTACTACCCCAGTTCTTCAGGACGCTCTGGTCCGATTGGTGGGCCTCATGGAGAGTGTCACCCGAGCAGGTTTGCTTCCTGTAGCACCAACCACTTCTTAAGCTAGAGGAGGAGCCCATACTCCTGCTAATCGTACTCCGGAGCAGGTAGCTCTCCAGATTCAGACTCCAGTAGTTCAGCCAGTTGGAGCAGCTCAGCCGGGTGTGGTAGCCCATGCTGGTTATGGAGCAACTATGTCTGCCGATGATTTGTGGAGATTGGATAGGTTCACCAAGCTCTTCACTACTACCTTCAGTGGTGCATCTATCGAGGATCCTCAGGATTATCTGGATAGCTGCCACGAGGTTCTTCGGAACATGGGTATTGTTGAGACCAATGGGGTTGATTTCGCAATAGTTTGCTTGTCTGGATCCGCCAAGACCAAGACTTGGTGGAGGGATTATTGCTTAGCTAAACCAGCAGGATCGCTGGCCTTGACCTCGGAGAAGTTCACGCAGCTATTTCTGGAGAAGTTTCTCCCTATTACACAACGAGAGGCCTATCGGAGGCAGTTTGAGCGCCTTCAGTAGGGATCCATGATAGTCACCCAGTACGAGACCAGGTTTATTGATTTGGCTCGCCATGCTCTTATTATACTTATTGTTGAGAGGGAGAGAGTGGGACGATTTATTGATGGGCTTATCCAGCCGATTCGTCTTTAGATGGCCAGAGAGGTTGGGAGTGAGATATCCTTCCAGGAGGCGGCAAATGTGTCCCGGAGGGTTGAGATGGTATTATCACATGGGGGTGGTCATTGGGCAGACATGAGACCCTGTCAGTCAGGCAGGTTCAGTGGTGCCTTGTCTTGAGGCAGAGATTCGTATGATAGGGGTCATCATCTTAGGCCCTTCCAGTCAGCACTCCAGGTTTCTCACGGTGCCTTAGGTGGCCGTGATTCTCCCACGCACTATTCCGATCAGCAGCCCTTTAGTGCACCTCCAGCTTATATCAGTGCTTTGTCACTTTAGAGTTTTCGGGTTGGTCATTCAGGTCGACCGGGTCAGTAGTCTCAGCAGCCGATGGCTTGTTACACTTGTGGTGACACATGTCACATTGCTAGGTTTGTTCTTGATCACTGAGTAGCTCTTAGCATCAGGGTTCCAGTGCTATGGTTCAGGTACCAGGTGTTCCACAGCATGCCCAGCCAGCTAGAGGTAGGGGTAGAGGTACTAGAGGTAGAGCTCAGACTGCTAGAGGTGGAGGCCAGCCAGCAGCAGGCTATCCTAGAGAGGCAGATTAGAGTGGTGGGGCCCAGCCCCGATGTTATGCTCTTCAGACCAGGCCCGAGGCTGAGGCTTCAGATGCGGTTATTACACGTACGGTTCTGGTTTGTGATAGAGATACTTCAGTGTTGTTTGATTTGGGGTCTACGTATTCGTATGTGTCATCTTATTTTGCCCCGTACTTGGTCACGCCTTGTGATGCATCGAGTGTTTCTGAATATGTGTCTATACCGGTGGGTGATTCTATTGTGGTCGATCGAGTCCATCATTCTTGTATAGTGGTGATTGAGGGTCTTGAGACTCGTGTAGATTTTTTGCTTTTAGACATGGTTGACTTTGATATTATATTGAGGATGGACTGTTTATCACCGTAACACACTATCTTGGACTGTCATGCCAAGATTGTGACCTTAGCTTTACCGGGTATGCCTCGTTTAAAGTGGAGAGGGACTCCTAGTCATTCTACCCGCAGTGTCATCTCATATGTGAAGGCTCGACGTATGGTTGAGAAGGGGTGTTTGGCCTATTTAGCCTATGTTCGTGATTCTAGTGCTGAGGTTCCCTCTATTAATTCTGTGCCCGTTGTTGGTGAGTTTCCTGATGTTTTCCTTTTAGAACTGCCGAGTATGTCACCCGACAGAGATATTGACATATGTATTGATCTGGTTCCGGGTACTCAGCCCATTTCTATCCCGCCGTATTTTATGGCACCGCCTGAGTTGAAAGAGTTAAAGGAACAGTTGCAGGATTTGCTTGAGAAGGGTTTCATTAGACCTAGTGTTTCGCCTTGGGGTACGCCGGTATTATTTTTTAAGAAGAAGGATGGGTCAATGAGAATGTGTATTTATTAGTGGAAGTTGAACAAGGTAACAATAAATAATAAGTATTCGCTACCGAGGATTGATGATTTGTTCGATCATCTTCAGGGAACCAAGGTATTTTCCAAGATTGACTTGCAATCAGGCTACCATCATTTGAGGATTAGGGCATTCGATGTCCCTAAGATAGCTTTCTGCACTCAGTGCGGGCATTATGAGTTCTTGGTTATGTCATTCGGGTTGACAAATGCCCCAGCAACTTTCATGGACTTGATGAACCGAGTGTTCAAGCCTTATTTGAACTCATTTGTGATAGTCTTCATTGATGATATATTGATATATTCCCGCAGCCAGGAGGAGCACGAGCAACACCTTAGAGTGGTTCTTCAAACTCTGAGGGATAGTCAGTTATATGCTAAGTTCTCGAAGTGTGAATTCTGGTTGGGTTTAGTTGCATTTTTGGGTCATGTTGTATCAGCAGAGGGTATTCACGTGGACCTAAAGAAGATTGAGGTAGTAAAAAACTATCCTAGATTAGCATCTGCTACATAAATTTGAAGTTTCTTGGGATTGGCAGGCTACTATCGTCGGTTCGTGGAGGGATTTTCATCTATTGCAGCCCCGATGACCAGACTGACCCAGAAGGGTGCCCAGTTCAAATGGTCAGATGAGTGTGATGTGAGCTTTTAGAAGCTCAAAATAGCTCTTACTACAGTGTCGGTGTTGGTTTTGCGCACAGGTTCAGGGCCTTATACAGTTTATTGTGATGCTTCCCGTGTTGGGCTTGGAGTAGTGTTGATGCAAAATGACAAAGTTATTGCCTATGCTTCGAGGAAATTGAAGATTCATGAGAAGAACTATCCGGTTCATGATTTGGAGTTGGTAGCCATAGTTCACGCATTGAAGATTTGGAGGCATTATCTGTATAGCATGGAATGTGAGGTGTTCACGGATCACAAGAGTCTTCAGTATTTGTTCAAACAAAAGGAATTGAATTTGAGGCAGAGGAGGTGGTTGGAGTTGTTGAAGGATTATGATATCACCATTTTATATCATTCGAAAAAGGCTAATGTGGTGGCTGATGCTTTGAGTAGGAAGTCAGCCAGTATGGGCAGTCTTGCTTATATTCCGGTCAGTGAGAGGCCGCTTGCTTTGGATGTTTAGGCTTTAGCCAATCAGTTCGTAAGACTGGATGTTTCTGAGCCCAGTCGTGTGTTAGCTTGCAAGGTCGCTCGTTCTTCATTATTGGAGCGTATCTATGATCGGTAGTATGATGATCCCTATTTGTGTGTCCTTAGAGACATGGTGCAGCGCGGAGGTGCCAGGCAGGTTACCTTAGATGATGATGGAGTTTTGAGATTGCAAGGTTGAGTATGTATGCCTAATGTGGATGGGCTCCGAGAGTTGATAATGGAAGAGGCCCATATCTTCCGGTACTCTATTCATCCGGGTGCCGCAAAGATGTAGCAGGATTTGCGGCAACATTATTAGTGGCGTATAATGAAGAAGGATATCGTAGAATATGTGGCTTGTTGTTTGAATTGTCAGAAGGTTAAGTACGAGCATCAAAGGCCTGGTGGTTTATTTCAGAGAATTGAGATTCCCGACTGGAAGTGGGAGCGGATCACTATGGACTTTGTTACTGGACTTCCATGGACTCAAAAGAAGTTTGATGTAGTATGGGTCATTATTGATAGGCTGACCACGTCAGCGCATTTCATTCCTATGGCAGTCTCCTACTCTTCTGAGAGGTTAGCTGAGATCTATATTCGGGAGATTGTTCGCCTTCATGGTATGCCCGTATATATCATTTCGGAGCGGGGTATGCAGTTCACCTCGCGCTTTTGGAGAGTAGTTAAGCGAGAGTTGGGCACCCGGGTTGAGTTGAGCACAACATTTCATCCCTAGATGAACGGTCAGTCCGAGCGGACTATTCAGATTTTGGAGGATATGTTCCGAGCTTGTGTTATTGACTTTGGAGGATTGTGGGATCAGTTCTTGCCTTTAGCGGAGTTTGCCTACAACAAAAGCTACCAGTCGAGCATCCAAATGGCTCCTTATCAGGCTTTATATGGTAGGCGGTGTCGGTCTCCGGTTGGATGGTTTGAGCCGGGAGAGGCTCGATTGTTGGGTATGGATCTGGTTCAAGAGGACTTGGATAATGTCAGGATCATTCAGGATAGGCTTTGTTCAGCTCAGTCCAGGCAAAAGAGTTATGCGGATCGCAAGGTTCGAGATGTGGCTTTTATGGTAGGTGAGCGGGTATTGCTCCGAGTGTCGCCTATGAAGAGCGTGATGAGATTTGGGAAGAAGGGCAAGCTTAGCCCTAGATTCATCGGTCCATTTGAGATTCTTGATCGAGTGGGAGAGGTGGCTTATAGACTTGCATTGCCGCCAAACTTATCGGTCGTGCATCCAGTGTTTCATGTGTCTATGCTTCGGAGGTATCACGGCGATCCATCCTACGTGTTAGATTTCAGCACTGTCCAGTTGGACAAGGACTTGTCTTGTGAGGAGGAGCCGGTAGCTATTCCAAAATTGGCAGGTTTGTCAGTTGAGATCGAAGAGTTTTCCTTCTGTTCGTGTTCAATTGAGAGGTCACCCTCCTGAGGCATTAACCTAGGAGTCCTAGTCTGATATGAGATGCCGTTATCCCCATCTTTTCCCTGACTCAGGTACTTCCTTCTTCTGTCTCTTCGAGGACGAACGGTTATTTTAGAGGTGGAGAATGTGATGACCCAAACAGTCATCACTTGTTTTAAATTAAATTCTATGACTCCGAGGCCTTGAAAACCTCATTTAAAGTCACCTCAATTTGCGTGTGCAGTCCGAGCGCGTAGCCGAAAAGCATGAGAAATTGTGTGAAAATGATAAGTTTTGACTATAAAATGAGATAATTTGACCTTGTTCAATATTTTGGGTAAATGGACCCGGGCTCGTGATTTGACGGTCCCGAAGGGTCCGTAGAAAAATATGGGACTTGGGCGTATGCCCGGAATCGAATTCCGACGTCCCAAGCCCGAGAAATGATTTTTTTAGTAAAATTATTTAAGGAAATTTGAAGTGAAAATTAATTAGAACGTTTTGGTATCAGGCCCGTACCCGATACAGGTCTTATATTTGGTTTAAGTCATTCCTGTGAAATTTGGTTGAAAACGGACGTTGTTTGACGTGATTCGGACCTAATTTGGAAAATTTGATATTTTATGAAGTTTGAAAGAATTCTTGGATTTTGAGGTTTAACTCAATGTTTATGATGTTATTTTGGCAATTTGATCGCACGAATAAGTCCGTAGAATGTTTTTCAGGTTGTGTGTATATTTAGTTTGGAGCCCCGAGGGCTCGGGTGAGTTTTGGATAGGCCAGGAGTTGTATTTTTTAACTTAAAAGTTAGCTGGTATGAACTGACCTGCAGACTTCGCATTTGCGAAGCTTGGCTCGCAAATGCAAAACATCCCAGACCTGATCCTTCATCGCAAATGCAATAATTCACTTCGCAAATGCGAAGGTTTCAATGATGGCCAGGGATCGCAAATGCAATCAATATGTCGCAAATGCGACCACCACACATACGACCAAGGTCTCGCAAATGCGACCAAGGTCTAGAAAATGCAAAGGTCCGTAATTCTTGAAGGGTTTGCAAATGCGAACAGTGCTTCGCAATTCCCATATCTGAAAGGTCGGGATTCGCAATTGCGAATTCCTGTTCGTATTTTCCATATCAGAGACCTGCAAATTTTACACTTAACCGATTTTGAACCCCATTTTTCATATTTTCTCAAACCCAAACATACTTAGGCGACTTTCCAAGAATCCTTTCTTCTCCAAATCAATTTTAAGTCGTTTTTAACCAACTTTATTCAATCCTTATCATCTTTTAACATGATTTCAACTTAAAATCAAAGATTTTCATGGAGGAAATTGAGTGTTTTGGGTAGAACCTAGGTTTTTCAAAAATTGGGGATTTGGACCTCAATTTGAGGTCTCAAAACATATTATATATTTGAGTTCGTGGGGAAATGGGTAATTTGGTTTTTGTTCGAACCTCGGGTTTCGACAGCATGGGCTCGGGGACGATTTTTGGATTTTTGGGTAAAACTTTGGAAAACTCATTTTCATGCATTAGGGTTGATTCATTTAGAGTTTATTGATGTAGTTAAGTAATTTGTGATTAGATACGAGCGAATTGGCAGTGGAATCAAGAGGCAAAGCTATAATTAAGGCTTGATTTGTGTTCAAGGCATCGAGGTAAGTGTTTGGTCTAAAATTAACTTAAGGGATTAGGAGTTGAGTCCTATTTTCTATGTGGTAATTGTCGAGTACGACGTATAGGCATGTTGACGAGTACGTGTCTAGCATGACCATGAGTCTTTAAATTGTGAATATCTTGATTTCGTTGTAACTCTTATGTCTTGGTGATGATTCCTACTTGTTCTGAAAAGCTTGTGGAAGGAAATTGTGACCTATGAATATTGAGGAACATTGGGTCAAGTTATATTACAATTGTAAAAGTATATGAGATGATTGAACCCTTTGGAGGGTTGGCTCAAGTGGTAAAGTGAGTTATGAAATAAAAGTGAAAGAAAGATAAAGAGTTATTGAATTGTTCCCTTACCGGGATATTGTTGCTTTGTTGATTATTTTCCCTAGCCGGGATGTTGAGATTATTGATGTTGTATCCTTGCCGGGATTTAATTGTTCAATTGTGTTCCCTTGCCGGGATTCCTATTATTATTTTGTTTATTCCCTTGCCCCTTGTTTGTGATTGTTGTTTGGGTGAGGAAGAGTGTTAAAGCACAAAGGGGGTGATGTCGTGCATTGTTTGTTATTATGAGGAAAGAGTCTAAAGCACGAAGGGTGATATCGTGCTGCACAATGTATCATTCTGTGCTGATTCTATTAATTATATGTGAGGAAAGAGAGTAAAAGCACGAAGGTTGCTGACGTGCATATTTTATCATATAATTGCTTTGGTGAGGAAAGAGAGTAAAAGTACGAAGGGTGATGCCGCGCACATTTTATTATACCATTGCTTGGTGAGAACTAGAGTAAAAGCACGAAGGGTGATGCCGTGCATTTATTGATTTCTGATTCTTTATTGTTGTTTGAGTTATGTTTCTTCTTTCATTACTTGATGACTTTTAATCGAAGTTGCTATATTCCCCATAGTATGCTCCCCCTTCCATATTGATTGGTTATATCTGTATCTCTGTTTTGGTATATATATATATATATAACTGTACATGTTTATGTGATAGTCCGGTCTAGCCTCGTCACTACTTCACCGAGGTTAGACTAGGCACTTACCACCACATGGGGTCGGTTGTGCTGATACTACACTTTGTACTGTGTACAGATCCCTGAGTAGCATTTGGTGCATAGCAGTAGCTCGGGAGCCATCCTTCAGTTCACCGAGACACCGAGGTATCCTTGCAGACATCCGCAGGCCCGACGTCTCCACTATCTTATATTTCATTCTGTTATCTCATGTATTCAAGATAAACAATGTTATATTTCTTTCAAACGGTTGTATTAGTACTCTTAGTAGTCTGTGGATGTTGTGACACCAGTTCTTGGGTAGAGGCACATGTTGATTTCCGCATTATTGTTCAGCTTATTTAATTTAAGTCTTCCGTTTTAAGTTCATATTCCGCTGCTATTTAAATATTTAACGCTTGCTGTTATGATTGATAAAAAGGATTTAAAATAAAGGAGTTAGGAGTTTATGATTTGTGACTTGCCTATCTTCTACGAGTAGGCGTCATCACGACCCTCGAGGGTGGGAAATCCGGGTCGTGACACCTACGTATCATGACGCCGCATGAATCAGATCCTTGCATAGTTCGGGAAGATCGGGAATAAAGGAAACAAACTAACATTCTTTTTTTTATTACTTTAATGACTATTCTGATGAGAAAAGAGAAATAAAAGAAGCAAAACTTCTTTTTTGGTTGAACTTTCTAGACTTAATGTTCTATATCCTAATCTAAACTTAAGCTTAAACGAGCAAATATTTTTTCCTTTTTCTTTTTTTTTGAAACAGATACTCTATGAAAAATTATTAAGGAAAAACCCCTAGGAGAAAAAAAATATATATTTTTGATTTTTTGCTTTGTTTTTTTTAGGAAGGAAATCTAAAGAATGAACCAAAGAAAAATATGTTGAATTTTCACTTGATATCCTGAAAAATGTTTCGAAACGAGAAATGAAAAAGATAAAAAATATTTTTTTGGATTTCAGTTTTCGATTACCTAAACGAGAAACGCTAAAAATAAACAAAAGATAAAGTATGTTTTTTCCCTATATACAATGTTCTAAATTTCTGGTGAAATAAAAAGAATATATATATATATTTTTTCTTTTTGTATATTTTCCAAAGAAGAACCTCAAAAAGAAAATCTTTTTTTTGAATTTCTGGAACTAATATCTTATAGAAAACTACTTAAGAGGTATTAAAAGAAAATTCTTTTTTTTATTTGAATTTTTAGTCTTAATATATTAAAGGAAATATAAAAGTAATTTTTATTTTGAGTTATAGATATTAATTTTCTAAGGAAAACCACGAAAGATTTTTTGAACTTCTAGAGTTAGTATTCTAAAGAAAACATCTAACAGAAATATAAAACGCAAAATCTCTTTTTTTTTTTGGATTTTGAGTTATAACACACTTTTTCAAATACAAAATAGAAAGTACAATAACAGAATACTCGAAATTACTGTACAAAACTAGAAGGTAAAAGACGACATAAAAGAAAAACAGACTCAAAACATAAAAATAAAAAATAAAAAATCTCCTTAAGCAACTCCTGAATGAGCGATCCTGCCTGGATGGTCCCGAAGTGTCGATCATGCTCAAACTCCGGTAAGTAAATCCACACCTGTATGAGAAAATTAAAATCAAATAAGTTAAAGACGTAAAACGCTATGTGAGATAATAACCCCTCCTGTTGGACACATGTAAGACATGATTGTGATTATTTTTCTAAAATTAACCTATGTGGCTAAAGGTGGCTAAAAATGCAAGATTTGGCTAAGACCCAGCGAAGCCAAGCACCTAAGTTCACTAGGAATACTGGACCCTATATGGGTTGCCTACGTATCATGCCCCGAAAGACGAGAACCATGTATGCGTAGTTCGGGCAGATCAGATACGAGCAAAAAATAAAATTAACAAATGACTTAGAGAAAATATTTTTTTTGTCTTTTCTTGAAAAATGAAAAATATTTTTAGATTTTCTTTTTCTCTCATTTTTTTGATTGATTTTTTTTTTTTTGGAAAAAATGAAGGAGAAAGGGCAAACTCTTTTTGGATTTTTCATTTTTTTTTTGTTTTTTTCTTGAAAAAGTGTGAAAGAAAATTATAACTAGGCCCTACTTGCTTCATTTTTTTACTTCAACCTCTTTTCTTTCTCATTTACCCTCAAACCTCATTGGTCCATCAAATGACACTTTTTATCCTTAAATATTGCAACATGTAGCACATTAGGATGCATCACGATGGTTTTTTATTTTTGGGTACACTTATCGTAGACGGACCCAACCCCTGTATTGAGTCCCCTAAGTCAAATGCACGTGATGAAAACATCGTTCCTACCTGGAATCCGACATGAAGTTATGTTATTCTAGGTTTTAAAACCTGGGTGTATTTGTTCTAGACCTGGCTTACCCGAGCGAACAACTCGAGCCGGGAGAGGGCAGCGTACCGGGAATATAGAAGCTTCACCGGCTTTACAACTTGTCCGAACCTTGTTCTAAAATTGGTATATGACTTTAACAGAAAAGAAGTCATACGAAGTGCACACTTCCCAGATGATTTAGAAGACTCGGAGAGAAGAAGGTTTCGTAACAGTTTATATACAGTCCGAACAATATCAAAGCGGTAAAAAGCGGAAATTAGCACATTAGGATCAAACATATAAAAATCAAATAATAAATAAAGCCAACTATAACAGTTATTCTAAGCACGAATTTCGGACCCTGAACCAGAAGTCCTGGGTTCTTGTCCCCAGCAAAGTCGCCAGAGCTGTCACACCTCCTGTAACGACCCAACTGGTCGTTTTGAGCTCTAGCACGTCCTTCGGCAGTCTAAGGTCATGAGCAACTTCATTTCAGGTATTATGACTTGTACGCGTGGTCAGAATTGAATTTCAGGAAGTTCAGAGCTGATTTGGAAAGAGAATTCACATTTCGAAAGCTTAAAGTTGGAAGAATTCACTAGGATTGGATTTTTGAGTAAACGAACTCAGAATTGGGATCTGAATGTTCCAGCAGGTTCGTATGATGATTTGGGACTTGGGAGTATGCCCGGATCGGGTTTTGGATGACCCGAAAGCATTTTGGCGCCTATTATGGAAGTTAGCATTTTGGAAGAAGTTTTATAAGTTTGTTGTTGTTGTTGTTGTTGCTTGAAGTGCATTTCAGTGTTATCGATATCCGTTTGGGATTTCTAGTCTGTGAATAGCTTTATATGGTGATTCTGGAGTTGGGAGCGCGATCGGAAGTAAATTTGGAGGTCCGTAGGTCATTTTGGAACCATTTGGCTAAAGATAAAAAATTGAAGGTTTTTGGAGAAGTTTGACCGGAAGTGGACTTTTTGATATCGGGGTCAGATTCTGATTCCGGAAGTTGGAGTGGGTCCGTAATATCAAATAGGACTTGTGTGCAAAATTTGAAGTCAATCTGACGTGATTTAATAGATTTCGGCATCGAAAGTAGAAGTTTGAAGTTCTAAAGTTCATAAAGCTTGAATTGGAGGTTGATTCACGATTTTAGCGTTGTTTGGTATGATTTGAGGCCTCGAGAAGGTCCGTGTTATGTTATGGAGTGGGTTGGTGTGATTGGATGGTGTCCCGGGGGCCTCGAGTGTGTTTCGGGTTGTATCTCGCTCTTATTTGATGTTTCAACGTCGTTTCTTTGAACATAAAGGGGTACCATATTAAGAAAATGAACTCCAAATTAAGTTTTTATTGAACCATTAGATCCGTATCGTAATTATGGAGCCATAGCAAAAAGAATCGTCGAATTTGGACATCGTATGAGGAAATTATGCTCATTTTTGTGTCGGAAAAAAGTGCTGGTTGCTGTCATAACCGCAGATGCGGTCACTTTTCCGTAGACGCGGGACCGCATATGCGGTCATTTTTCCGCAGATGCAGAAACTGCTGGAGGCAGTGGGGGTTCTTTTAAAAATCGAAGTTTGGCTCATTTTCACTTCATTTCTTCCATGGGAGCCGATTTTGGAGCAACTTTGGAGTGCCATTTTCATCACCAAGCTTGAGGTAAGTGATCTCTACTAGTTTTGAGTATATACAAGGTTGATATATGGATTTAGAAATGGAAAATTATAGAAAACTTGGGGTTTGAGGGAACACCTAGAAAAGTAGTATTCTTAGATTTTGACCATGATTTTGGGTATGGAATTTAGAGAAAATCATATATTTGAGTTCGTGAGGCTATGGGTAAACTTTATCTTCGAAAAATTTTGGATTCCGGGCACGTGGGCCCGATGGCATTTTTGTCAACTTTTCGATCGGGGTTAGGAATTGTTATAAATTGGATTATAATGAGTACCTTAGCATATATTAATGAGTTTACATAATTATTGGCTAGTTTTGGAGCGTTGTGCATCGATTCAAGTCTTCGTAAGGGCGTGGAATGCCGGTTATGGATCTTAGGAGTGAGGTGAGTCTCCTTTCTAACCTTTTAAGAGGGAATTGTCCCCATATGTGAAATAATTGGTTGTGTGCTCCTAATTGTGGGGGCTACGTACGCACGAGGTGACGAGAGTCTGTGCGTAACTACTATTATGCTATTATCCGGGTAGTTAGGACCCAAAAGCATGCTATACTTGGATTAATTGTAAACTTATTGACAATTTGTATTGCTTAAATCACATTATATTAGTATACGAATTTCTAAAAGGATTTAAACTTCATTTTCTTAAATTATTAAATGAGAATTGGCTTTTCTTCGAAATTTTTTTCCATGATTACTTCTTGATTGATTTCCTGTGTGTGTTTATTTTTTGAGTGGGCCGAACGCCTCGGCATATTAAATAGATGCATCTATGGTTCGAGCCATTCGACCCTCAGTAGTGCACAGTTTATTTCCTGTTGGAGCGGGTCGTACGTCCTCAGCATGATTTGCGCATGCTTGTATTGCTGCCTTGAACTTATTAAAGTTGTCATTGCCTCTTCATGGCTTGAGAATATTTGGATAATAATGAAAAGGAATTTTGGTAATTTCTTATAAAAGGAATAATTGTTTACTTGTTTCCTTCTATTGGATTAAAATTATGTTTATAGAAATCCACGATTTAATGTATTATTTACATCATTGTTGTAGCACTAGTAAGTGTCGAATTCGACCATCTCGTTTCTACTTCTTCGGGTTAGACGGGATACTTATTGAGTACACATTGTTTTCGTACTCATACTACACTTCTGTGCATTTTTGTTGCACAGGTATATGTAACTCTAGCGGCCTACTTAGCATAGCAGCACGGATGATTCGGGGACTAGGTGAGTTGCATTATTCGAGGTGGCCCGCAGCTAGTATAGTCCCTTCCAGTATATTGTATTTACTTTATGTCCATTGTACTCCTGACAAATGTTGTATCTTATTTCCTTCTTAGTAGACGCTCATGCACTTGTGACATCAGGTTCTGGGATGGTTTTGAAATATTTTGTATTAATCGCTTATTATTTAATTTGAATTAAAGTAGTTATCTTTTTATTTATAAAAAATTGAAGGAAAATCTTAGTTTTCATGATTGTTAAAAATGAAAACTTCAAACAAGTAAATCAGTTGGCTTGCCCGACAGCAGTGTCCGGCGCCATCATGACCCTTAGTGGATTTTGGGTCATGACAACATGGTATCATAGCACTAGGTTTCCTTAGGTCTCACGAGTCATGAACAAGTCTAGTAGAGTATGCGGATCGGTGCTGAGACGTCTGTACTTATCTTCGGGAGGCTACAGGGCTGTTAGAAGTACTTCCCTTCTTGATTCCTTATCGTGTGATTTGATTCCTGTGAGGTTTATGCATTTGTTTTTTTCTTACTCAATATTATGCGACGCGAAGCGCTTGTTGTAAATCGAGGATTGAAGAATTGTAATGGCACTACGAATGTGGTGCGGGTGTTTCTCCCTACGGGCTTATTGAGCTATTATTGTCGCCTTATGGAAGGATATTCTGTTGTTTCGGCTCAGTAGCGGTACTTCTGAGAGCTCTGAGGTTAGGCACAAGTGTCCATGATGCTTATGAACAATTGTTCCGCAATATTGTTATGATGGTAGGATGTTTGCCTACGTGTCGGGGCAGTGAATGACTTGAAAGGAGGTTTACTCAGTGCATGATCTAGAGATTCGGTATTTTATTCACGGCAGGGGAAAGGCAATCGGGTTGAGAATGTTTAGGTTTGGGTTGATAGGGGAACGAGACTTGGTATTTTCAAGTGTGGTGGAGTTTTCTTCTATGATGAGGTGTTGTTGTCCTTATTGAAGGTACTAAGTTCACCGGTGTTATGATCTTCTACAATTCGCCTCTGGAGTAGGATATTGCGGGTCAGTATTGAAGAAACGACTGTTAGATATCGCGGGGTGCGGTGGTGCAGGATTGAATCGGTGTTCCTAGTGTTGACGGCTGGAGAAACATGATCTTCGGAAAATTTTAAGGTTAGTAGCGATTCATGGGTTCAAGTTCTACAAAGATGGATTTATTTAAGGCAGTAATTGAGCAGCAAAGTATGAGGAAGGACATGTGGGAAGTGTCAGGCGGTGTTTAAAACTTCTAGAAGGCCAGGTATAAGCAGCGCAGGTCCAGTAGTTGATTAAAGAAGTGAGTTTGCCCAAAGTGGGAGAGTGGCGGAGCTGCATAGGGGCTTGGTGGTAGGATGACTACGCGCCTTAAGGAGAGTTTGGATCGATTTGAGAATTTTAGTTATTGGTGATTGGGGTCTACGGATCTAATTTGAAGTATGGGCTAATATGCAGCAAAGAGATCGGTCGTCCGAATGTGGTTGATGATTCAGAGTATAAAAAGGGGGTTTTACAGAAAGAATTCGAGAATTTAGGTGGTTGATTGTGCAAGGTTATGTCAATAAGAGATAAGAAATTCTGGTGAGTTCCAGAGTTGTAATAGTGGCTTCAAGCTAAGTGGGAGAGTCCCACCGCCTATGATTGGGTTGCATGGTTAACCACTTGCGAGGTTTTCTGGTTGTTAGCATATTTCTGGGTTATTTAGGCTACGGGAAAAGAACATAAGTGGTGATTTGAGCAAAGGAATTGTTAAAGGGTGTTATGGTTGGCCTTATTGGCTCATGTTCAGGCTTGGGGAAGGATTTAGGATTTATGCCTTGTATAGATGCGGGTTTCAAGGGAAGTGATTCTTCAAGGTACTTAATCGAGAGGGTATTCATGTGCTAGAAGATTCATGAAGTTGATTATATTCGAGGCCAAGTCAGAGTGGTGGCTCTCAACAATGGTCCTAATGGATTCAAAGGGGTAAAGTGTGGTGCCTAACGATTTCGAGCCTATAGGTACGGTTAAGAGTCAAGCTTCTATAGAAGCTTATGAGAAGAGGCTCAGAATGTTCTATGATGTTTTAACTTGCAGTGCAGCATTTGGGAGGTATGAGATGGTTCACGGGATTTGAGACAGCATGGTCTCGTGATTCAAGGTCAATCGGGACGAGTGCGGATAGAGTTTTGTAAGTGTTGAATGGAGTTATTATTGTTTCGATGGAAATCAAGGATAAATTGGACGAAGATGGATTAGCTAGCCATGGTTGAATTGGCATATTGATGGTGGCGATCAGTTCCTTCCCTGTGATCAAGTTATGCAAGTGATTTGTGACGGTACGTCTGACGCTTGGCAGCCGCCCTAATTGATATTATTCAGAAGCATTCTACTATTATGGCTGGAAGCGGATTCCGGAAGGGCTATAGTGGCTTAGACCACTACTTAGAGATTTGCATATTCTACGGTTATGAGGATTCACCTGTGTGATACTATGGTTCTCCTGAAGTGAGTTAAGTGAAAGGTTTTTATATGATAAAGTGTTAATCTATTAGTAGTTCTAGAGTTATGATGAAGATCGTGTTCTATCGTATATTGGCATATCGGGGTGCAGTGAGTAGTATGGAATTTGAAGTGAGGATCAAGGTTGATGTTCGGTGATGAAAAGGATGTCACGAGCTCGGACAAATAGTAAAGGAGTTTCGATGTCTAAAGTAAGTTGATATTGTCTTTAGCGTCACCTAAGATCTTTGTTATGTGAAGAAGGCTTTGCATCCTGGTTAAGGATTCTTGATCGCTTTTCAGCGTTAGTGCGGACGGTGAAAAAAATTAAAGCATAGAACTTAGAGAATAACCGAGAAGAACACACAAATAAGCAAATAAAACAAACACAAACATATAGTACTCAAAATCAGAAAAATAAAGTGATTTCGAAAAGGGGTTCAGAAACCCTAGTTTCAAAAAAGGAACAAAACGTTTAAAACTTGAGCAATCGTAAAGATCGAGTAGAGAGTAGTGTAAAACATAAAGGTGTGAGGTAAAATCGTTAAAAAATACAGAGATTTAAGAGGTCTGGGTAGAAATTAGGGTTTCATAAGAAACTAGTGAGAAGTAAGAGAAACCTGGCTATGAAACTCAGTAATAATGGTGTTCATAGCACCATCGGACCAAAAATCCATCGGAGGAAGGCCGGAGACAAACCAAGCAAAGCTTCAGTGACCATCTCGTATGGTGGAGACTCATGGGGTCTCAAGGATGAAGAGAATCGGCGGGATAAGGTTTCACGGCGGCTAGTGGTCGAAAGAGGCGAGGCTGGAGGTGGCCGGAGAAAGGGTGAAAGCCATCGGAGAAGAACCAGAAGGTTCTAGAGAGAATGAGGAGAAGAAGAGACATGATATAGAGAGAGAGTGGTCTCGAGAAATGAGGGGTCG
>MU740360.1:0-12588 GCA_026770625.1 Nicotiana glauca
GAGGGCTTATGGGACACTTTGGGGTCCCAAAGACATTAGACATACTTGCTGAAAATTTCTTTTGGCCTGGAATGAAAAAAAGATGTTGAAAGAATGTGCACACAGTGTTTGGAATGTAAACAAGCTAAATCTAAAGTGTTACCACTTGTGTGCACATTCTTTCAACATCTTTTCTCATTATAGGCCAAAAGAAATTTTCAGCAAGTATGTCTAATGTCTTTGGGACTCCAAAGTGTCCGATAAGGCCTCCACAATGTGCTTCCCTTACAAATACTTCATGTAAAGAGCAATTAGGGATACGCAACTTATTTTCCTTAAACAGAAACCCATCTTGGAGGTTAAACCTCTCAAAAGGACCCAACTTACAATCTGCTAAAATTTTGCCAAAATCAACATCATTAGCATAAAGTCCCTTGATTTGATTAAAACCCATCAATTTAGAAGTGAGGGTAGAAACTAAGACATATCTTCTTGAAAGTGCATCAGCAACAACATTCTCCTTCCCTTGTTTGTAAGGACATAAGGGAAAGTTTCAATGAATTCAACCCACTTAGCATGCCTTCTACTAAGCTTACCTTGACTCTTCAAGTATTTNTTTTTAGAATACAACACCTATTCCTTTGCCAGAAGCATCACATTCAATTGTAAAAGATTTAGAAAAATCAGGCAATTGTAACAACGGAGCAGAACATAACTTTTCTTTCAACAAGTTAAAAGCTTCATCTTGTTCTTTTCCCCATTTAAAAATCTTATCCTTTTTAATAACTACAGTTAAGGAGAAGCAATGGTGCTAAAGTCTCTCACAAACCTCCTATAAAAACTAGCAAGTCCATGAAAAACTCCTAACTTCAGTTACACTCTTAGGTTTAGGCCATTCTTTTATTGCTTTGATTTTCTCTTCATCAACCTCAACTCCTTTAGAACTAACTACAAAACCTAAGAAAATCACACGATCCACATAAAAAGTACACTTTTTAAGATTAGCAAATAAAATTTGCTTTCTAAGAACTTCAAAAACATGTTTTAGGTGTTCTACATGATCTTCTAAAGTATTAGAAAAGACCAGATATCATCGAAGTACACAACAACAAATTTTCATGAAAATCCTTAAAAACATGATTCATTAATCTCATGAAAGTGCTAGGTGCATTAGTCAAGCCGAAAGGCATAACTAACCACTCATAAAGCCCATATTTGGTCTTAAAAGCAGTTTTCCATTCATCTCCAGGATTCATTCGAATCTGATGGTAACCACTTTTTAGATCAATTTTAGAAAAGATTTTGGATCCATGTAACTGATCCAACATGTCATCAAGACGAGGAATAGGATGGTGATACTTTACCGTTATCTTGTTGATTACTCTACAATCCACGCACATCCTCCAAGTTCCATTTTTTTTTTGGTACCAATAGGACGGGAACAGGGCAAGGGCTCATGCTCTCTCTCACAAAGCCTTTCTCAAGCAACTCCTCAACTTGCCTTTGAGGTTCTTTTGTCTCTTCTGGATTACTCCTATAGGCTGGCCTATTTCGGATTTGTGATCCAGGAACAAAATCAATTTGATGCTCAATGCCACGTAAAGGTGGTAATCCATTAGGAATATCTTCTGGAAAGACATCTTCAAAATCCTGCAAAAGAGAAGAAATACTACTTGGCAAAGAAGAAGTTAGCAACTCAGAGTTAATCAAAACCTCTTTGTAAGTAAGTTGTATTAAGGGCAGCCCCTCTTTTCTTGCATTTAAACACTCTTTGGCTTTTATATAGAAACTCTTTTTTTTCTTTCCTTAGCCTCTTTCCTCTCACCAAGATTGTCTATTTTTTCATTCGAACCTCTTTTTATCTCGTCTCTCAAATTGCTGCCCTCTCTCTTTCTCTCGGCCATCTCTCTCTTTTTTTTTCTAATTCTTGGCCTCCTTTCTTTTCTTTTTCCTCAAGCTCACTTTTATCCCTCCCCTTGGTTTTTCCATTATTTTCCTTAATCTCTTTTGATCTTCAAACACTTGAGAAGAATCGATTTGAAGAGTGGGTACCACCAGATTCGTATGAGAGAAGGTTGAATGGTTGGTAATGCCTTTTGGTTTTTCAAATGCTCCGAGCACATTCATGAGGCTTATGACTCATGTGTTTAGACTAGTGCTGTATGGTGGGCCGGTCCTGGACCGGGCCCGGACTGGGACCGCGTGCCTGGTGGGCCGGGCTCATATGGTCTTTTGGGACCGTGGCGGGCCGGTTCTTTTAGCCCACGAGACCGGGACCGCGAAGCCCGGGACCGGATGGCGGGCCTGGGCCGGTCCTAGCGGGCCTAGCGGGCCTAGCGGACCTCAACGGTAATAATTAAAATTTTTTTTTAAAAAAAAAAAGCCAAACGGTCAAAATTTCAGAAATAGCCGTTGGGAACTTGCAAAAATAGCCATTTGGCCCCCAAACTTTATTTTAACCCCAAACTTTATATAATTACACTTTTTCCCTATTCTCAACTATAAATACCCCCTCATTCTTTCATTTTTACTCACCAATTCATCAATCTATCTCAATCTCTCTCAATCTCTCTCAATTTATATCTAATTTCTCTTATATAATTGCTTATGTTATTGTTGCAATTTCGTGAAAATTTGTGAAGTTTGTGAATTGAAGTATTCAAGTCTTCAATGATTTTCAATTTTCAAGATGTTCTTCGGCAATTCGGTAAACTCGTTCCAACTCTTAAGTTTTAAGAATATATTTTGTGTGTTTTACTTTGCATAATTATAATTAAAATGGCATTTTCTTTGAAAAAAATGTTTGGTGGTAAGGGAAAAACTAAAATGGGTGAAAGTAGTCGTCAACCAACTACCCTTCCCCCGGTTCCCTGACCTAGTCCCGTTACCCGTCCTGCTGCTCCAATTATTCTTGATAGTATCCCTTGTTTTCAATTTACGGATTCTGAATTTTGCCACAATATTACACCAGGTGATCAATTAGATGAAGAAATTATGAATGCTCTTTATCCTAATGTAAATATTTTTGAAACCCAACCGGATTTAGATGAAACCCAACAGGATTTAGATGATACACCTACTAGTCCTGTTAATAACCCAACTGATGCACCGCCTGACCCACCTGTAAAAACACCTACTTTTAATAGACAACCTTCTAAACGCCAAGAAACATCATTAGTTTGGAAATTTTTTACTCAAGTAAGAGAACAAAATAAGGCTAAGTGTAACAATTGTGGAAAATTGCTGGTGCATAAATTTACTGGAGACCGTAGCGGCACGGGTAGTTTGACTAGGCACATACTAACACACCCTAGTGAAAAAGTTAAATATTTCAAAATGAAAGCGCAGCTAGAGGGGACAAGTGTAGATAATGCGGCTAACCCTAGTACAGGTTCAAATCTAGTCCAACCTGGAATTAACACTGTGACCGGAGGTATTTTATATTATGATCCAAATAAAGATCGTGAAGAATTAGCTAAGATGGTTACTGTTATGTGCTTACCTTATACTTTTCCTTCTAATCCTAATTGGGTGCATTACATTAGAAAAGTTTATAATCCTACATATAAAGGTTGGCCTCGCGCAACAGTTAAGGCCGATATTTATAAATATAAACACGAATATGAACAATATTTGCGGTATTTATTTAGTCATATAACTAATCGGATTTCTATTACTACTGATATTGGTAGAAGTAATAATGATTGTGATTATCTAACTGTTACTAGTCACTGGATAGATGAGGAGTGGATAATGCAAAAACGCATTATTGCGTATAGAATAATTAATTCACGTCACACAGGTAAGTTTATCGCTAACACTGTTGCAGATATTTGTAGATATTTTTGCATTAGTGATAAAATAATGTCAATTTCTATGGATAATGCTTCTAGCAACACTAGTGCAGTAGGCATGCTTACAACAACACTAAATCCTGCATTTAGTAATATATTTCATGTTAGATGTATTTGTCATATTTATCATTTAATTGTCGGTGATGGTATGCGAATTTTAAATTTAGAAATTGAAAAGGTTAGAATGGCTCTTAATTGGCTTTTTTATTCAAACCGTAGAAGTAGACTTAGGGAGTATTTTAAAAAATGTGATGAATATGGCCTTAGAGAAAGAGCTGCGGGCTTAAAAGCACTTAAATCTTGGACGGAGTTCAGGGGTTCTCAAGGTGATAATTATGATGATAGAANTTTGATCTTTTGGAATGGTGGAAGTCAAGGGAAACACATTTTCCGGTTCTTGCAAGGATGGCTCGGGATATTTTAGCGATTCAAGCTTCAATTGTTGCATCAGAGAGCGCCTTCAGTCAAGCAGGACTCCAAATAGGTGATCATAGAGCATCTATGAGGGAGAGCTTGAAAAAATCAGTACTATTCAGAGATTGGATCCGCTCGAAAAGAAGAAACTTTGGACTTGCGAAATCACAACCGGATGTGGATGAAGCTTATGAAGAAATGATAGCTGAACTTGCAGAGGATGCTACTTCGCCCGGAAGTGGTGATGAACAAGCTTCTTTTCCACCACCACCAACAGAACCTCCTCCAAACCTTGAAGGATTAATGAGATTTGTTAGAGATACAATGTAGATTATATTGTAACTTGTACTTTGGCGCATCTTCTTTAGTTTTTTTTCCTTTTAATGGTGGTAGTAGTACCTTGTTGTGCTCATTCCATTGGGGGGAAGAAGACTAAGAAAGATATGCCATTTTTGGTAATAAAAATTATAAGACATGCCTTTGATTCTTTGAATATCTCTTTGCAAATATATATATATATAT
This sequence comes from Nicotiana glauca, assembly GCA_026770625.1. NCBI lineage: Eukaryota > Viridiplantae > Streptophyta > Magnoliopsida > Solanales > Solanaceae > Nicotiana > Nicotiana glauca. The sequence goes on from MU740360.1 coordinate 4,770, forward strand.
ATATACATAATATATACATAAAACATACTATATAAATACTTAATATATATACATATATATAAACACATAATATATATACATAATATATAGACATAATATATATACATATATATAAACACATAATATATATACATAATATATAGACATAATATATATACATATATATAAACACATAATATATATACTTAATATATATATACTTAACATATATATTAACATATATATAAACTTTAGACCATTCATTGGGAAGTTTGTTGCTTTCTACTTCGGTGATATCCATAGCAAAGAGGAAGCTAAACATGAAATGCATTTGGAGAAGGTTTTTGAAAGCTTACGAAGAGAGAAGCTATATGCACAACTCAAGAAGAACATCTTTTATACTAACCGTGTTTGCTTTCTTGGTTACATAGTACTAGTGCTGGTATTCAAGCTAACCCAAGCAAGATCGAGGCAATCATAAGTATAAGGAGCTTTCATGGAATGATGTCCTTCTATCGACAATTTGTCAAAATTTCAGCACTTTGGTTGCCCCTATAATTGAGTGTTTGAAAGGAGTCATTTTCAAGTGGAATGAAGAAGCTCAAAAGAGTTTTGAATTGATAAAAAAGAAGATGACACAAGCTCCTATCCTTCAGATACCCAACTTTGATGTTTTATTTGAAGTAGAATGAGATGTGTTGGTGTTGGAGAAGTTCTTCGCCAGGAAGGTAAACCCGTGGCTTATTTTAGCGAGAAGCTACGTGGATAAAGTACTCCAACTATGAAAAAGAGTTCTCTGCTATTGTTCGCGTGTTGCAACATTGGAGTCATTATTTATTACCAAGAGAGTTTGTGCTATATACTGATCATGAGAGTATCTTAGTCAATAAAACAAGCTCAACGCAAGGCATGAAAAATGGGTAGAGTTTGTTCAGAATTTTCAATTGGTAATCAAGCACAAAGTCGGAAACCTCAATCAAGTGGCTGATGCTGCTCTTAATAGAAGACCGTGCTTTCTTTCGTTTCGAGCATATATGAAACTTATCCAGACTTTGGAGATATTTGGAAGAGATGCTTGGAGAGTCCACAAAGAATTTTTCAAATTCGAGATAGGTTTCTTACACAAAGCTCTTAATGGGAGTCCATTTGTGAGGGAAGCACGAGTGGATTAGCTGGTCATTTTGGCCATTCTAAATCATTGAAGATGATTCAAAAAAAAACTTCCCCGAGCTTAAATTTAACAAAGATATGTCCAGGTTGATTGAGCGTTATGAAACATGTAGAAAATCAAAAATGCATTGGAGCAATAAGGGATTATATGAGCCTTTGCACTGTGGTAACATATTAGCATGGACTTTGTGCTAGGATTGCCAAGGACTCAAGGAGGTAAGGACGCTATCTTTGTTGTTTGACAGGTTCTCTAAGATGGCACACTTGATCCCATGTAACAAGACAAGTGATGCAACTAATGTGGTTGTTTTGTTCTATAAAAAATATTATCAAGTTACATGGCATTCCAAGAAGCATTGTTTCTGATTGTGACACTAAGTTTCTCAGTCATTTTTGGCGAATTTTATGGGCTAAGCTTGGTACAGAGTAGAAGTATAGCTCATCTTATCATCCTCAAACAAAGGGAGAAACAAAGCTAGTCAATCGAAGTTTGGTTCGAAGCTAGTCAATCTTTAAGTGCATTGCTAAGAAGCTTAATGAAGAAGAACATAAGAGAGTGGGAATCCTTGCGGTGCTGAGTTTGGTTCCAACAAGTCTGTGAATTCATCTAGTTAAAATTCCCTTTGAAGTGATTTATGGTAAGAATCCTCTTGGTGGAGATGCTGATGAGAGGGTTAAGCAATTTAAAAAGTTGAATGAGAATGTAGTACAAGAGATAGAGAGACAAATAATGGCATATTCTACTTGAGGAACAGACTATAGCAAGACCAGAACGTGGAAGACTACTTGAGAGTATGAATACCTCATAATTCAGTGTGATACACGAGAACTTGAGGAACGGACTATAGCAAGATATATTGGTGGCTTAAGGCGTGCCATTGCCGATGTTATATGGCTAAAAACTTATCGGACATTCAATGAAGTACGAAAACTTGCCATCAACATCGAACAACAAAAAAAGGAGCCAAACAAATTACATTCCAAGATGAATTATTCCTATAACATCGTCCTCAAAGGGCGGTGAAAAGAAACCTCACGGGGATATGACTAGGAGAATATGTTTTTAAGTACCAAGGTTTCGGGGCGTGTGCACCAACCGCAAGGCTGTTATGTTGGTTAAGGAAGAAGATGATTCCAATCATGAAGAAAACCGGCCAATTGAAGACGTTAATGAGGAAGATGAGGATGCCCAAGTAGAACCTGATGAAAGTGATATGCTTGTTATTCGGAGACATGAAGATGATGAATCATCGCAACGAAAGGCCCTTTTCCACACGAGGTGTACACCCCAAACCTTACAAAGTTGGGTGGTCGCAATATGTTGGAGGTATGAAAGTCTCTAAAAGATGCTTGGTCTATTTTTTTATTGGCAAGACTATAAAGACCAAATTTTATTGACTGCTTGCCATGTACTACATGGAAGACCGAGGCAATAATAAGCGTGCTTTTCATGATGGATACCGCAAAACCTATTCATTCATAATTTTTGGACATAAGATCGTTTTGACGCCATCGCACCCTAAATAACTTTCAAAGAAGGCATAGACCGTGTCTGATACGCTATTAACCAGATCACAAGTTAGACAGAGCATGAGTTAGATACACGAGCCAAGAAGTTACTTGCTAAGTTTGATGATGTGCTAAGTTAGAACTTCCACCCATGCGCGATATTCAACATCAAATTGACCTTATAGCAGGAGCATCGTGGCCAAACAAAGTCGCTTATAGGATGAATCCTACACTACAAGCTGAACTCCAAAGGCAAGTCGAAGAATTATTGGAGAGGGGATTAATAAACGAGAGCCATAGTCCCTATGCAGTACCTGCTTGGTTTGTTCCTGAGAAAAATGACACTCTGAGGATGTGTGTTGACAGTGGAGCAATCAACACGATCACTATCAAATATCACTTCTAAATCCCAGAGTTAGATGATCCTAGTTGGTTCTAAGGCCTTTTCAAAGATTGATTTGAAGAGTGGGTACCACCAAATTCGTATAAGAGAAGGTTGAATGGAGGACCGCCTTCAATGGTTGGTAAGAAAATGCTTTGAGCACATTCATGAGACTCGTGTTTAGACATTCATTGGCAAGTTTGTTGTTTTCTACATTGGTGATATCCATAGCAAAGAGGAAGCTAAACATGGAATGCATTTGGAGAAAGTTTTTGAAAGCTAACAAAGAGAGAAGCTCAAAAGAGTTTTGAATTGATAAAAAAGAAGATAACACAAGCTCATATCCTTCAGTTACCCAACTTTGATGTTTTATTTGAAGTAGAATGAGATGTGTTGGTGTTGGAGAAGTTCTTAGCCAGGAAGGTAAACCCGTGGTTTATTTTAGCGAGAAGCTACGTGGATCTAAATGGAAGTACTCCATCTATGAAAAAGAGTTCTCTGCTATTGTTCGCGTGTTGCAACATTGGAGTCATTATATTACCAAGAGAGTTTGTGCTATATATACAGATCACGAGAGTATCTTAGTCACCAACAAAAGCTTAACACAAGGGATGAAAAATGGGTAGAGTTTCTTCAGAATTTTCAACAGGTAATCAAGCACAAAGCCGGAAACCTCAATTAAGTGGCTGATGCTCTTAATAGAAGACCGTGCTTTCTTTCGACCATATATGAAACTTATCCAGACTTTGGAGATGTTTGGAGTGCTTGAAGAGTCCACAAAGAATTTTTCTAATTCGAGATAGGTTTCTTACACAAAGATCTTAATGGGAGTCCATTTGTGAGGGAAGCACGAGTGGATTAGCTGGTCATTTCGGCCATTCTAAAACATTGAAGATAATTAAAAAAAAAACTTCCCCAGGCTTAAATTTAACAAAGATATGTTCTCGCTGATTGTGCGTTATGAAACATGTAGAAAACCAAAAATGCATGGGAGCAATAAGGGATTATATGAGCCTTTGCCAATTCCTACAACACTGTGATAACATATTACATTGGACTTTGTGCTAGGATTGCCAAGGACTCAAGGAGGTAAGGACGCTATCTTTGTTGTTGACAGGTTCTCTAAGATGACACACTTCATCCCATGTAACAAGACAAGTGATGCAAATCAAGTGGCTGTTTTGTTCTATAACAATATTGTCAAGTTACATCGAAATCCAAGAAGCATTGTTTCTGATTGTGACACTAAGTTTCTCAGTCATTTTTGACGAACTTTATGGGCTAAGCTTGGTACGGAGTGGAAGTATAGCTCATCTTATCACCCTCAAACAAAGGGAGAAACAAAGGTAGTCAATCGAAGTTTAGGTGAGTTTGCTTAATGAAGAAGAACATAAGAGAGTGGGAATCCTTGCTACCACACGCTGAGTTTCTTCCAACAAGTCCGTGAATCGAACATCTAGTTACAATTCCCTTTGAAGTGATTTATGGTAAGAATCCTCTTGGTGGAGATGCTGATGAGAGGTTTAAGCAATTAAAAAAGTTGAATGAGATTGTAGTACAAGAGATAAAGAGACAAATAAAGGCATATAAGAACTTGAGAAACAGACTATAGCAAGACCAGAACGTGGAAGACTACTCGAGAGTATGAATACCTCATAATTCAGTGTGATACACGAGAACTTGAGGAACGGACTATAGCAAGATATATAGGTGGCTTATGCCGGCTAAAAACTTATCGGACATTCAATGAAGTACGAAAACTTTCCATCAACATCGAACAGCAAAAAAAGGAGCCAAAGAAATTACATTGCAAGATGAATTACTCCAACCAGTTATAGCGTAATTTTTCTAATTCTTCCTCAAAGGGCGATTAAAAGAAACCTCAGGGGGATATGACGAGGAGAAGATGTTTTTAAGTATCAAGGTTTCGGGCGTGTGCACCAACCGCAAGGCAATGTTGGTTGAGGAAGAAGATGATTCCAATCATATAAAACCAGCCAATTGAAGAAGTTTATGAGGAAGAAGAGGATGCCCATGTAGAACTTGATGAAATGATTTGCTTGTTATTCGGAGACATGAAGATTATGAATCATCGCAGCGAAACGCCCTTTTCCACACGAGTTGTACATCACATAGCAAGGTAGGTTAAATGATGGGTTTGGAGACTGAGGTACACCCCAAACCTTACAAAGTTGGGTGGTCGCAATATGGTGGAGGTATGAAAGTCTCTAAAAGATACTCGGTCTCTTTTTTTATTGGGATGCGGTAAAGATGGATGCTTGCCATTTACTACATGGAAGACCGGGGCAATATGATAAGAGTGCTTTTCATGATGGATACCGCAACACATATTCATTCATAATTGATGGACATAAGATCGTTTTGACGCCATCGCACCCTAAATAACTTTAAAAGAAGGCATAGACCGTGTCTGATATGCTATTGACCAGATAAGTTATAGGGCACAACAATAAAGGAGAGCCATTGCACAGACCATTAATTAGATACACGAGCCAAGAAGTTACTCGCTAAGTTTGATGATATGCTAAGTTAGAACTTCCACCCATGCGCGATATTCAACATCAAATTGACCTTATACCAAGAGCATCGTGGCCAAACAAAGCCGCTTATACGATAAATCCTACAATACAAGTTGAACTCCAACGGCAAGTCGAAGAATTATTGGAGAGGGGATTAATAATTGAGAGCCTTAGTCCCTATGCAGTACCTGCTTGGTTTGTTCCTGAGAAAAATGACACACTGAGGATGTGTGTTGACAGTCGAGCAATCAACACGATCACTATCAAATATCACTTCTAAGGCCTTTTTAAAGATTGATTTGAAGAGTGGGTACCACCAGATTCGTATGAGAGAAGGTTGAATGGAGGACCACCTTCAATAGTTGGTAATGCCTTTTGGTTTTTTAAATGCTCCGAGCACATTCATGAGTCTTATAACTCATGTGTTTAGACAATTCATTGGGAAGTTTGTTGTATTCTACTTTGGTGATATCCATAGCAAAGAGGAAGCTAAACATGGAATGCATTTGGAGAAGATTTTTGAAAGCTTACGAAGAGAGAAGAAGGTTTTTTGAAAGCTTACGAAGAGAGAAGCTATGCACAACTTAAGAAGAACATCTTTTATACTAACAGTGTTTGCTTTCTTACATAGTACTAGTGCTGGTATTCGAGCTAACCCGAGCAAGATCGAGGCAATCATAAGTTGGTCAATTTCGGATATAAGGAGCTTTCATGGAATGGTGTAATTCTATCGATGATTTCTCAAAATTTCAGCACTTTGGTTGCCCCTATGAGTGTTTGAAACTTGTCATATTCAAGTGAAATGAAGAAGCTCCTTATATATGAATTGATAAAAAAGAAGATGACACAAGCTCCTTCAGTTACCCAACTTTGATGTTTTATTTCAAGTAGAATGAGATGCGTTGGTGTTGGAGAAGTTCTTAGCAAGGAAGGTAAACCCGTGGCTTATTTTATCGATAAGCTACGTGGATCTAAATGGAAGTACTCCATCTATGAAAAAGAGTTCTCTGCTGTTGTTCGCGTGTTGCAACATTGGAGTCATGATTTATTACCAAGAGAATTTGTGCTATATACTGATCATGAGAGTATCTTAATCACCAACAAAAATTCAATGCAAGGCATGAAAAATGGGTAGAGTTTCTTTAGAATTTTCAATTGGTGATAAGCACAAAGCCGAAAACCTCAATCAAGTGGCTGATGCTCTTAATAGAAGACCGTGCTTTCTTTCTATGAAGCAAACTAATGTATTTCGTTTGGAAGAGATGCTTGGAGAGTCCACAAAGAATTTTTCTAATTCGAGAAAGGTTTCTTACACAATGCTCTTAATGGGAGTCCATTTTTTAGGGAAGCACGAGTGGATTAGCTGGTCATTTTGGCCAATCTAAAACTTTTTTAGATGATTCATAAAAATACTTCTCAAGGCTTAAATTTAACAAAGATATGTCCAGGCTGATTGAGCTTTATGAAACATGTAGAAAACCAAAAATGCTTGGGAGCAATAAGGGATTATTTGAGCCTTTGCCAATTCCTACAACACCGCGGTAATATATTAGCATGGACTTTGTGCTAGGATTGCCAAGGACTCAAGGAGGTAAGGACCCTATCTTTGTTGTTGACAGGTTCTCTAAGATGGCACACTTCATCCCATGTGACAAGTGATGCAACTCATGTGGCTGATTTGTTCTATAACAATATTCTCAAGTTACATGGCATTCCAAGAAGCATTGTTTCTGATTGTGACACTAAGTTTCTCAATCATTTTTGGCGAACTTTATGGGCTAAGCTTGGTACGGAGTGGAAGTATAGCTCATCTTATCAACCTCAAACAAAGGGAGAAACAAAGGTAGTCAATCGAAGTTTAGGTGCATTGCTAAGAAACTTAATGAAGAAGTTCATAAGAGAGTGGGAATCCTTACTGGTAACATGCTGAGTTTGCTTCCAACAAGTCCGTGAATTGAACATCTATGGTAAGAATCCTCTTGGTTGAATGAGAATGTAGTAAGATAGTAATGGCATATAAGAACTTGAGGAACAGACTATATAGCAAGACCAGAACGTGGAAGACTACTCGAGAGTATGAATACCTCATAATTCAGTGTGATACACGAGAACTTGAAGAACAGACTATATAGCTTGATATATTGGTTGGCTTAAGGCGTGTAATGAGAAGAATTGTCTAAGTTTTCCAATTGTTTTTATGGTCCAAATTTATGTCCAAGAGGAGGAAGATTGGTTCACC
>MU740361.1:8881-26187 GCA_026770625.1 Nicotiana glauca
TTCTTCCAATCAAATATTGGGTTCCACCAATAACTAGATCTCTAGGAAGTACAAGCATCAATAATTTATACTTCTGCGTCTCTCTAAATTTTACATGGAAAATATTTGCAGTCAGACTTCTTTATAACAATATTCACGTAATAATATTTTACTATAAAAGTTAAATTATTTTTAAAATTAATTTTTTATATATTTTACCTCTATATAACAACTTCTACCTGTAATAACAATATTTATCTTTATAATAATACACTCTTTGTAAAATTATTCTTCTATAACTACCAACAATAAGTCTAGAATTTTTTACCAAATATTTTGAAACTATAATGCACCAATTTTTCATAAAAATATTATGTTAGTAATTAAAGATTTCATTAATTTTATTAAAAGATATGCAAGCAAACTTTCGTTCTAGTGCACAAAAATTTTCATTATGCATAATTTCTAATATTTAAAGATCTGCACATATCTTTTCTGTTCTCATCGTGCATAAGTTTATGATTTCAAGAAATACTCACTAAACTTTAAAAGTCTTTTGTTGGATGCAATTTTTCTTGCAGCATATTAAAGTATTTATGTAAGGGATTTGATTCCTTGATTAGAATAATGCATATCATACGGGATCGAAACATCAAGTTATTCCTTAAAAAATAAAGATAGCATCATGTCAAACAAAGATTATGTTTTGTCTTTTATATGTAAAATTTAGGCGAATTACATAAACAACCCCTCCAAATTATCCACAACGGTCAGTAGAATACCTTAACTTGCCATATGACCAGTCAGACACTTCTATTTAACACATGTGTGTCTCGTGAACACTCGAATTCAACAAGCCTCATGTGTGTTACACTCGCGGATGACATATCAATCTGACAAATTATTGAATGATATGTGTATTTCTTAAAAAAATTATACTCTATATTAAGAAATAGTTGTTATTTTTAATTAAAAAATAAGAAAAAGATCTCACTTTCCCAAATCAGACCTTAAACCACCATAAAACCTATTTAGACCAATACCATGGACGCCGGACACGAATGGAACTTCGAACTCCGACCAAGTACCGGGAAATTTCAAGTTGAACTCATACATCTACTCTATTTTGGTTTCTTCTTAAAAATGACTACACTAGACAAAAACCTTTTTTTTTTTGAAATTTTCTTTGGATCAGAAAGCTATGAACTAAAGCTAACGGTAAAAATCTTCTTTTGTTTTGTTTTGAGGAACTAAATCAATGAAAGTAGAGGATGAGAATACAAGGAATTTTCATAGGAAAATATATGCTTTTGGATTTTTATACCTATGCTTTTCGGAAGAACTAAGAACAACTCCAGAATGTCCATTGAATTTTTCTTTGTTTTTGACCGTGTTCCCCCTTTTCTCTTTTTTTTTTTCTATCTCTGTTTTTGTGCAAATTTGCTTTTTCACTTTTTTCTGCAAATCTCCTCAAGTTTTTTTCATTTCCTCCATTGTTTTCCTCTTTTTGTTCTATGTGTGTATGTATCTTTTTGTAAATTGAGAACACAAAGAAAATGAAGTCAGAAGAGAAGGGGAGGCGCTGCTAGCTCAAGGAATTTCTAGAATTTTGTCTTAGCTAGGTCTTAGGTGCTTTGGAAGGAAGAAGAAGAGGGGTTCTTTGGTGTTCTTGCAGCTGGAGTAACAAAAAAGATGAAAAAATCAAGGAGGGGGTCTGCTGATCTCTAGGAGGTAGTGGCGTCCACATTGAATTATGGAAAAAAAAAAGATAAACCTAATTTTCAAGATCTTCACGCGTATAGATGTAGGTGTAACATACAAAATTTGTCATGTCAGCGGAAGGGGTTTAAGAGAGTAGCGGAAGGGGTTTAAGAGAGTATACTTCTACCAAGTAGAGATGTCTGACTGGTCATATGACAAGTTAAGGTGTTCAACTGACCGTTGTGGACAACTTCGAGGGGCGCTTTATATATTTCGCCTAAAATTTAAATAGGAAACAAATAACTTTTATGATAATTTTTGTCTATAACAGTTAAATACTATTTAAAAAAGTCAAATGATATTATAGGTGTATAACAACCATATATGAAAGCTACAAATCGAAATAAATAAAGCAGTTATGGAGAGGTTTGACTGTATATATTTACATTAATTCAGACAAACTAATCTAGTAAACTATAAATTAAATCGTGAATACATTTATCTATCATCTATATTTATCGATATTTTATAATTATTATAAAAGCATTAGAAGGATGAATGTCTAACAACAAACATATCATGAAAAGGTTAATCAATTTTTATACCCTTGATTATTTGCATTAATTTTCACAAGAAATCATAAAGAAGAGGACACAAGTGAAAATACTACACCTTAATTTAAGTTCTACATTAACATTAATATTTAGATACGTGAAAACTAAAGTTTGGGACATCGAAATCAAGTAGATCACTTAATTTGATTTGCATAAGGCTTGATATTGCAAGCTGAAAGGTGCCTTTACTACCTCAGCACAAGGTGTTGCTCGCTGCCTCCATTATTAATGTTTACAATTGGCATTCATGCTATAACTTATCAAAGCCACCAATACTTGTATGTTATTTATTTTATTAGAGATATAGTTGATAATATTGACTGTTTACCAAAAAAAAAAAGGATAATAATTAAATTTATATGCAGTTTTAAGGATATGCGAATTAATTCAGTAAAAATAATAAATTGCGTTAGATTAAGCAAATAAAAGACATAATAAATTATCAACCGATAAGGAGAGTGATCTTGGACTCAGTAATAGCTTAATGAAGTGCCTACCTTCGGCCCCGGGTTTGCACTAATAAAGAACTGATGAATCAAAGTAAGAAATTTGAATAACAGAGAGAATACGAGTATATTGCCTTGATATGCGTGTTATAATATGTCTCATGAATACTAAGCTTTCCCCTTTATATAGTAGGGAATTTTACCCTATGTACAATTCTAAAAAAGGTAAAAAATCTTCCGTTCCGCCAATCACTGATTTTCTGCCGATACGAGCCGAGATTCATGCCGTAATATCCGGTTAGGCACGGACATTACGGCCTTTTGTTAGTCGTGTGCAGCTGCTTGATAATATTCTCCGAAGTCTTAATCCTCAAATTAGACCTCGAGGATATGGCAGGTGTTTTGCCTAGGAATGTGCATAATTTGGTAAAATACCGAATTACCATACCTAAATCGAAAATTTTGGTATTTGGTATACAGTATTTTGGTTTAATTTTTAAAAAATATTGGCATTAGGTATGATATTTGGTATTTTAAAATAAAATACCGAAATACTGATACCGTACTGAAATATATATTGTATTACAAAAAACATATATAATCAATTATAACATAAATATAAAATATCTAAAATTTTACTTTTCTTTGTTCTCTAAGTTCATCAATTAACTCTAAACAAGTAACAAGACATTTCTAATTATCAAATATTCTTTTATGTACAATTTTATCTATTTGGGTCAATATTTTCTAGTTTTGGACAAAATTTTTGTCAACAAACATTTTCAGTTTTATATTTTTGAGTATTTTAATTAAGAATATTAGAGTCTATGGTTCTATGCACTAGTTAGTATTCAAACGGAATAAATCGAAGTTACCGAACCGAATAAACCAAAACCGAAAGGAGAAAAACCGAACCATACCAAATATAATTAAGTATGGTATTGGTATAGGATTTTAAGAAGCCGAATACTGGAAATACCGAACCAAAATATCTAAATACCGTACCGTACGGACCGATGAACACCCCTAGTTTTGCCCGAGCCCTAATACGAGGGGTTCTTCGCTCCGACTTTGATACATTAGGTCACGTTCCAGCTTCATTTGGTTCAATGGGAAGTCGAGTCATGCAGCAAGCTCGGTTTTACCCGTATACAGATAGTCCCCTCATTCTCAGAGAGTGGGCTTGCCGAAACGATGGAAAATGACAGATGACTCCGGTTCCTTCCTTCGTATGTTACAACGGGGAGCCAAAACGTCCTGCCAATCGCGTCGTATTGACTCACGACATGTGTTTCTCACCGGCAGGTAGCCTCCGAATGCGAAGCATCAGATGTTTCCTTATAAAGGCCTCGTTCCTTTGTCCTTTTTTTACTTTCTGATCAAACCGCTATCTTCAAACCTTCCAACCATTGTCAAAACCTTCCTCAAATCTTCATATCTTCATCCCCATTCTTCAATCTTCATAGCAATCTCAAGATTTCTACCCAAAATTTCTTCAAATCTTTATACCCTATTCTTCATCTTCAAACCCCATTTTTTTTAAAACTTCGTGTTTATTTCTCAAATTTTCAAACATCCCCCAGATGATAATGGCAAAAACATCGAAAATCGTTCCTCAATAAGTTGCCTCTTCATATTCTCAATCGGTTACTGATACTGAATCGGTAAACCATGAGGTAGTTTCCTTCAAAACAGCTTAGATGTGGCTGCTAACGAACCAACCTTCGAGCCTCCTTTGTCGACGTTTGTCCCCGGGGGCTGCTCAATTGCAGACGACTTCAAGTTCGAGAAGTCTTCTTGCAAACAGGACCAGGGCAAAGGCAATTCAAGATATATATGCTCTGTGAACGAGGGCGTCCTTGATAACTAGGGATTTTAGCCTATCTTATGCTCCTTTTTGCTTAGGTTTTGGATAGAAAATATGTAGAAGTATTTCTAAAAACTAACTTATTGTGCTTGTTTGCAGTGTTTGGTCAAAAAGAGGCAAGAAAGTCCTAACAAGCTTGTAAAGGAGTGAAATCTGCACAAGTCCAAAGCTGAGCTAAAAGCGCTGACAACAAAGAAATAGTGTGGCTGCTGAAGTTGAACCGCTGATGCGACCATAATTACACTCTCAACGGATTGAGGTTTAGAGAAGGCACTTTTGGGCTCAACAGAAACCCAGGCCACAATAAAATTGCATGTCAGCGGAATTACTTGATGCGGCCGCGGTTCATATTCCGCTGAGGGCGAAATTTAGAATCAAAGGACTGGAGATTTGGGCTCAAATAAAAAGTGCTGTCCGCGAACATAATTCGCTCATGTGGTTGAAGACTAGGCTGAGGCGGTTCATTTTTCGCTCCTAGCATATTTAAGTCCAGATCAAGCTCAAAAGAGAAGAAATGCGCCGCAGAAGTCCCAGCGCTGAGGCGCTCAATTTTACACTGTCAGCAAAACTTCCATAGGGGCATTTTTGTCCACTAATTTTTTAGAACATCTTTAGCAATTAATCTTAGATTTTACTCTTGTAATTACTTTTTATGACTTATATTTCATCTCCATCTTTGATTTCTTCCTTGATTATGAGTAGCTAAACCCATTAGCTAGGGTTGTGACCCAATCCTAATGTGGGTATTTAATGGGTCTTCTATTTTAGGACTTATTTTTTTATGGGTTAGTGATATTTAGCTTGTTTTATGCTTTAATTGTCGAATTGGTGGTTGCAAATACTGATTCATGCCTTTATGACTTAGGCTCTTCTTGAGAAAGAGGGCCTCAGTCTAGAAAATTCAGGCTAACAAGAAATTTGGGTGCACTCAAGAGATTGATACCCCTAATTAAAGAGTTAAACCTAGAGATAGTAATACCCGACTTGAGCCAATTTTGCTTACATTCACCTAATTGGGATTAAGAAAGCCAATTAGGGAAAATTCACTCAAACTACCGAGAGGTATAGAGTGATTAGCTATGTACAAAGGTTATATCATGAACCCAAATATAAAAAGCTTGTCCTAAATTTTAGATCCCATTAGATACTCGCCTAGGTGTAAGTCACTTCCCTAATGCCTTTTATCACTTGAGAAAACCCTTTCAAAAATATTGTACTTAGTTTATTTTCAACAATTCTTAGTATTACAATTAGAATAGAAAGAATTCCAATCATGTTTAGAAATGCAATTAAGAACAACACAGGTAGCTAGATTGGATAGAAACCCGATTCCAAACCAACATTAACTCTCAGTGGATTCGATCCCGACCTTTCGGGTAAAATCTGCATCAACCACTCCTCACCATTATATTGTGGTGTAGGGTTAGAGCCGATCGGTCCTTCCTATAGTTCGTAAGTAGTGCCATTAGGAAGGCAAGGATGTAGTAGTCCCTAGGCACGAGGACGCCGTCATTACCTATGTGGATAGGTACTTAAGTGTTTATACTTATTCCTTCATATTGGGCCAGCTGGACCCGATCATTCTGGATTTTTGCAAAAGGTACAAGGTGTGAATGGGGAAAATCCATCCGTCACTATGGAGGATCACGAACCTCCTCTGGTACTTCATGAACAAGATCGAATCTTGTCGATTCACAATCGACCACCTGCTCCGATTATATAGTCCTCGGATGTTCCGAGGGGGACTAATCAAGCTTACACGTGGGGCCATCAAGGCCCCTTTCTCCAGTATCGATGAAGATCGAGACTAAGGATTTGATCCCCCCAGAATACATGTCATTCCATGATAAATGGAATGCATCTCGTAAGTACAACTCCTTCTTTTAACATCAAAATTTCTTCTTATTGCATTTCATATTCTCATTCATGTTTGTGGCTATGCAGCTGTTGCCCGAGTTCCGAATGCAGTCCCTCGGTTAAAGGAGTGGATCAAGGGCATTTGCACTTAGATGTCCTACTTCAAGCGCACATGGCGCAGAATATCGAAGGGCCGATAGGAGGTCGATTCTCATGGTAAGGCCTCTTTCCGAGTAGCCAACACTATACCTACATACCTACACCCTTTATTTTGCTAACTCCTCTTCATTCTTTATTGATGCAGGTTTGCCTAAGACTACTAAACTTAGGCCTTAAAAACGGGATGAAGATGTGCCCTATCTGTTGATCCCTCTATTGCTGACACAGAGGAAAAGAAGAAGAGGAAAAGAAAACCCTTAGGCTCCCCGAGCTCCTAGGTCAAGAAATCAAAGAAGTGGGTGCTCTGAAAGCTCGGGAGGGGCTCCAATTTTCGGGTGCCTGCCTCTGACACCCTACTCCATCTTAGGGATGAGCCAGAGGATGAATCTATCTTCGTAATCCACGAGACAACATATCCCAGGGACTGGGATGCATCCGAGGGGGAGACTCGCGAGGCCGACCCCCCTCCAACTCAAAAAGCCCATATGGATCCTCGGGTTGAAACTTCCCTAGATGTCACTACACCAAAGTAAGTGCACGGCATAATTGAGATCTCGGGGATGCCCTCTACATCGAGTCTATGCTCGAGGAGGCCCAAGCAAGGAAGGAGAAATCTAACTAAGGGGCTCATGGGGTGGATGATCCCCTTCGTTCCTTTTTTAATGGTGTGGACTCATTCGCCTTGGAGGACTTTCCCAGGATAGGCGACCTGGAAGTGTCGAGAAAAGATCTATCTTAAGAAGCTAGAGGGCTAACCTCAAGCCCAAAGTTAATCAACCAGTTCCCCGCCACAAGTGTGGATCCCGACCGTAAGAGGTCGATAAGCATCACTGTCCTGGATGATGCCCAGGTTTTTTCTGCTCCCGTGGGAGTAGCGAGCTACCTTCGATGCTTAGTGATCGAAGAAGACCAGGCAAAAATGAATGAGGTAGATGTGCTGTTCCTGTTCAACGAGATGCAACATGCGCTGAATCGGGTAAGGTATCATTACGTTTTTCTGAACTTTGACTTAGTTCTTGATATTTCTCATATCTTATTTATTTTACCCTTTTGTAGGCCTTAGTAATTCATCAAGAAAGATTTCTTCGGTACTAGATTGAGGTTAACCCGCCCGAGCTTGAGGTCAAGGAGCTTTCCGAGAAAAAAATATATGTGCAAGCTCCTTAGCGAGAACCATGAAGGGGCCATCAATGGTATTCAGGCCGAGCTAGATGAGGCTTAAAGGGAGGCTTCGAACCTGAGGCGGGAATATGCCGATATGGTTGAAAATGTAAAGGTTTTTTAGATTAGCAATGAAGACTTAGCCATAGAAACTAATGACCAAATCTCGCAGGTTCAGGAGAAGATTGACCGGATCGACCAACTCCGAGCTGAAATAAATGAGGTCCAAGCCATGACCGATGTTTAGATGAGCAAAATAGATCGGCTGGCTTTGGAAAAGGAAACTGCCAAGGCACAACTGGCATCGGTAGAAGTTCAATTTTGGGTGGTGAAAGAGAAAGTCAATAATTGGTCCCAGCTGAACGATGAACTCCGAGCCTAATTGAGCTTGGCTTTGGCAGAACAGGATGACCTCGATAATAAATGTGATGCTATAAAGAGTCAAATATGCACAACCGCTGCCCATGCTGAAGAGATGGTGGCCCAGTATAGGGCTGATGTTGAAGCAGTCGAGGCCCGCCTGAAGATCACTATCGAGTACGTGAGGCGGTTATCCCGGAGAGAGACCCTCGAAGAGATCTGAACGACCCGGCCAGTCGTTTTAAGAATTAATTCCCCTATTCCCTATTAACTACTTTCCCCGTATTTTTTTCTGCTATTTTGATTTGTCGGGATGATTTGTTTTGAGTTTCGGAGTATTTTGGGACACTTAGTCCCTAAAAGAGAGTTTAAGCTTTAGAATTTGGACTGTAGTCGGAGCAGTATGAAGACGGCCTCAGAATGGAATTCCATAAGTTCTGTTAGCTCCTTTGGCTGATTTCGAGCTTAGGGGCATGTTCGGATTGTGTTTTGGAGGTCCGTAGCTTATTTAGGCTTGAAATGCCGAAAGTTGAATTTTTGAAGTTTTCGGTTCGAAAGCGAGATTTTGATATCGGGGTTAGAATGGAATTCTGAAAGTTGGAGTAGCTCCGTAGTGTTGAATGTGACGTGCATGCAAAATTTTAGGTCCTTCGGACAAGGTTTGATAGACTTTTTGATCGAAAGCGGAATTTGGGAGTTTTTGGAATTCTTAGGCTTGAATCCGATGTTAATTTGGTGTTTTGATTTTGTTTTGAGCGTTTTGAAGGTTGGAACATGTTTGAATGATGTTTTAGGATTGTTTGGCATGTTTGGTTGAGGTCTCGGGGGCCTTGGCTGTGTTTCGGATGCTCAACGAGTCATTTTTGGACTTAGAAAAATTGCAGATTTCCTGCTATTGTGTTGCAGAGAAAACCTTCATCGCGTTCGCGAGATGGTTCTCGCGTTTGAGTAGAGCACTTCGAAAATGCTAGTTTCCACAATAGGTGCCAAAACATTCTTGGGTCTTCCGAAATCCGATCCGGACATATGCCCAAGTTCAAAATCATCATACGAACCTGTTGGAACCTTCGAATCCCGATTCCGAGGTTGTTTACTCAAAAATACAATCTTAGTTAATTCTTTCAACTTTAAGCTTTCGAAATGAGAATTCTCTTTCCAAATCAACTCTGAACTTCCCGAAACTTAATTACGACCACGCGTACAAGTCATAATACCTAAAATGAAGTTATCCATGGCCTCAGACTGCTGAACGACGTGCTAGAGCTCAAAACGACAGATCGGGTTGTTACATTCTCTCCCACTAAAATATACGTTCGTCCTCGAACGTGCTGAGAACTACACTGCAGTAGTCTGAAATCACTATTTAACACCTTATGCACCTTCCCGTGCTACCACAACCCAGATGAGCACCCTAGCTTGATCAATCTGAAGATATCCCTTTTCACTTAAGCAAATAAGATTTAGAGCCCAATTTTTTCATCCGGAATTCTCTGCCAGGTCTGTTCCAACATACAGTCACCGCATCAATAACCATACGCAACACCAACACATGACTGCATAACTTAGCTGAATTCACACCTTGCACCACTTTACTCACAGGACCACAATAACATTCTTTGATCAAACACTTCGAAATTCCACGAATCTGGTGCTCCCATTGCACCTCATGACCTGTATAGGTCTTGCTCTAATTCTTACAGTACCGCCATGACAGAAGAGATATGTAGAAATTCATGACAAACTGCCGCATCACAAATCATTGGATCTATACTCCTGACAAGAACCATCACCTCATCCCGAACCAAATAATGGTCGTAGCTCCTTAATATACTTCATATAATCAGATTGCACTGATCCTAAATTCAATGATCTCGTCTCTCCCAGTACGAACTGCTCAGGCAATACAAATACGGGGAACTGTACTCAGCTTCACACTATTGTGGTGCGCAACCCGATCCGAACAACATAACCATGGCGGCGTGCCACCCGATCCATCCATAAAACTCGCATAAGGAGATACACACCAAGCTAGATTGCTCATTTCAATAATATATCAAATATCGATCACAAGCACACTAAGTGCATAATTCCATCCCTGGGGAGACATATAGCGCTATAATCCACAAACTCGAGCACAACTGAAGTGCGATATATGATCTGAATATCAAGATCCATCCTGCTCATATAACCTCATCTCTATGCGGAACCTGAACACATAAGAAATTCACCGAGCCGTCTCACAACTCGCACGACGCAATACATCATTACATGAAATAGCTGACAATGAAATAACACCTCGACTCCCTTCTAAAAGGAGCGTATTGCTGAGATGAACACATCTGGCCTGATATAAAGCCCCTGTTCACATTTAAATCAATTCACTGATCTCAAGCCGATTTCTGATTGCACAACTAGGCTGATAACCTTTCAAAGGTCCACAATAACTCCCCTTTTCTCATAACACATAAGAACAACCCTCATAACCAGAGCGAACCTCTACAGTCCATAACCCAATAAACAAAGTGCCGTCTAGGCATAAATTCTCAAATTAATGATATTACCATAATCCTCATACTTGGTTTAAATCTTTAATCAATCAAACGACTACCAGCCACACTTATACAATCTTCCTATGGGACACACTCCCACAAGCTACCATAAGAAATAACTGGGCCGTACCTCCAAACCACCTGCCGCACTAACTCTGAAAAACGATCAAGAATCATTAACCAGGATGCAAAGCCTTTTTCACAAAATACCGATCTCAGGTGACGCTGAAGACAATACCAAACTTACTTTAAACATCGAAACTCCTTTGCTACTCAGTTGTTGTCTTAATAAAAATCTATCTTCGTAGTATTTGTACCCACCATCGCTAATAACTTTAAACCTTTCAGAAGATCATCTTCTCGAGCTGTCGACATTAGAAACATCGATTCAATCTTGAACTACCGCACCCTGCGATATCTGACATCCGCATTTTTAATACTATTTTACAATAGCTTGCCCCAAAGGTGAATTGTATAAGGTCATAACACCGGCGAGCTTAGTACGTTCAATAAGGACAATGACACCTCATTATAGAATAAAAACTTCACCACGCTCACAAATACCAAGTCACATTACCCCATCAACCCAAACGTGAACACTCTCAGCCCGATTGCCTTTTCCCCACTGGGAATAAAATACCGAATCTCTAAATCATGCACTGAGTAAACTTCCCATCAAGTCATTCACCACCCCGACAAGTAGGCAAATGTCCTACCATCATATCAATATTGTGGAACAATAGTTCATAAACATCATGGCAATTTGTGCCTAGCCTCAGAGCCCTCAGAAGTACCACTACTGGGCTAAAATAATAAAATATTCTTCCATAAAGCGACGATAATAATCCGATCAGCTATACCGGGAGAAACATCCCGTATCACATATGTAGTACCATTACGGTTCTTCAATTTTTGATTTATAACAAACGGTTCGCGTCGCGTAAGATTGAGTAGGAATTAATTAAAGGCATCGCCTCCAAGGATCAAATCACACGATAAGGAATCAAGAAGGGAAGTACTCCTAACAGTCCTGCAGCCTCCCGAGGATAAGTACAGACGTCTCCGTACCGATTCATGAGACTCTACTAGACTTTCTCATGACTCGTGAGACCCTAGGAACCTAGTGCTCTGATACCATGTTGTCACGATCCAAAATCCACTAAGGGTCGCGATGGCACCGGACACTACTGTCAGGAAAGCCAACCAAATTACTTGATGAAGTTCTCATTTTTAACAATCTTGAAATCTAAGATTTTCCTTCAATATTTCATAAATAAAAAGATAACTGCTTCAATTCAAATTAAATAATAAGTAATTAATACAAAATATTTCAAAATCATCTCAGAACCCGATGTCACAAGTGCATGAGCATTTACTAAGATAGAAATAAAACACAACATCCGTCCGGAATACAGTGGACAGAAAGTAAATATTATTATGCTGGAAAAGGGACTATATTAGTTGCGGTCCGCCTCGAATAATGCAACTCACCTAGTCTCAGAATCATCCGCGCTGCTACGCCCAATAGGCCACTAACAACACATGAACCTGTGCAATAAAAATGCACAGAAGTGTAGTATGAGTACGAAAACAACGTGTACTCAATGAGTATCCCGTCTAATCTCAAAGAAGTAGAGACGAGATGGTCGACTTCGACACTTACTAGTGGTTCAATAATGATGTCAATAATACATTAAATTGTGGATTTCTATAGACATAATTTTTATCCAATAGAAGGAAACAAGTAAATAATTATTTTTTTATAGGAAATTTCCAAAATTCTTTTGTTTATTATCCAAATTTTCTCAAGCCATGAAGAGGCAATAATAACTTTAATAAGCTCAAGGCGGCAATACCAGCATGCGCAAAATAATCACCGTGGGACATACAGCCCGATCCAACATAAAAATAAACTGTGCACTGCCGAGGGTCGAACAACTCGAACCATAGATGCATCTATTACCCCGCTCGCGAACTATACATGCGACGCGATCAAGATAAAATAAACAATCACCCTGCTCGTGAATCATTTATGCGACGCAGGTACACATAAAAATACATGCTCAAATAACCAATTAAGAATTTATCGGGGAATAATTATTTAAATAAAAGCCACTTTCTATTTTAACAATTCAAGAAAAGAAGTCAAATCCTTTTGAGAATGGATTTATTAATTCTATGTGGTTTAAGCAATTCGGGCTATCAATAAAATTACAAATATTCCAAGTATAACATGCTTTTGGGTCCTAGACTACTCGGACTTAAACATAACAGTAGCTACACACGGTCTCTCGTCACCTAGTGCGTACGTAGCCCCACAAATAGAATCACATAACCAATTAATTCACCTATTGGGATATTTCCCTCTTATAAGGTTAGAAAGGAGACTCACCTTGCTCCGAAATTTCCATAACCGGCTTCCAAGCCCTTCCAATGACTCCAATTGATGCATAACGCCCCAAAACTATTCAAATAACGGTAAACCAATAAAAATTCACTCTAATACTTGTAACAATTCAAATTATATAAGTTCCCAACTCCACTTGAAAAGTTGACCAAAATGCCCTCGGGCCCACGTGCCCGGATTCCGAAATTTCTCGAAAATAAATTCTACCCATAGCTTTACTAAGTCAAATATATAATTTTCTCAAATTTTCATGCTCAAATTCAAGGTAAAAGTCTAAAATTCCAAGTTCTAGGTCTTCCCAAAAAATTCCAAATTTATACTAATTTTCCATGTCTAAATCCATGTAAGATCACATATTTAACTCAAAAATAGGAAGAAATCACTTACCTAGTGTTGCTTGGTGAAAATTCCTCCTTGAGCTCTCCAAAATAGTCCAAGTCAAATGAAAGAAATGGGCTAAAACTCGTGTTTAAAACAATCTGTCCAGGCTTCATCGAGTTGTACGATACTATGTGCAGATTGTACATTCTATTACCATTTTCCCCTGCTGTACACCTTTTATTAAAACACCCATAACTCCTTGTGAAAATATCCAAATGACAAACAGTTTGAACATTTAGAAGCTAGACTCAAAGATATTTCATTTGATAGGTTGTACACCATATAAATCTTTATATATTGCGAGATATGAGCTTCTAAAATAGGCTCCATGCATCAAAAAATTCTGTCGAAACTACTCCACCAGCCATTTTTAATCGATCATAACGTTCTGATAAAATATCCAACTCATGAATGGTTTAACTTTCTGTAAACTAGAAGGCAAGGGAAACAATTTTTATGTTTTGAAAATTTTCAGATTCCTTATAGATTTCTAGATATAAGCTTCCAAAGTAGCCTCCTTGATTGCACCATTGCTGTCCAAAACAGCAGTTGCAGCAGATTTTCAGCAGTTTTAAAGTTCCGAAATCGATCCGTTAGCCTTCCGAAATCCATCCGAGACCCTCGAGACTTCAACCAATTATACCAGCATATCCCAAAATACTATACGAACTTAGCCGAGGCTTTAAATCACATCAAACAACGTCAAAATCATGAATCGTACTTCAATCCAAACTTTATGAACTTTGAAATTTCAAACTTCTACATTTGATGCCGAAATCCGTCAAATCATGACCGATTGACCTCAAATTTTGCACACAAGTCATATTCGACATTACGGACCTGCTCCAACTTTCAGAATTGGAATTCGACCCCGATATCAAAAAGTCAAACTCTCGGTCAAACTTTTCAAAAACCTTCAAATTTCTATCTTTAGCCAAATGACTTCAAAATGACCTACGGACCTCCGAATTCACTTCCGATCGCGCTCCCAACTCCAGAATGTAACGACCCGGCCGGTCGTTTTTGGAATTTACGCCCCGATCCCCCATTAACTGCTTTCCCTAAGTTCATTTCTGCTATTTTGGTTTGCCGGGACGTTCGGTATTAGGATTTGGAGTGTTTTGGGACACTTAGTCCCTAAATGAGAGCTTAAGAGTTGAAAAATGGTCCATATTTAGAACAGTGTAAAAACGACCTCGGAATGGGAATCCGATGGGTCCGCTAGCTCTGTTAGGTGATTTCGGGGTTGGGAGCGTGTTCGGAATGTTATTTGGAGGTCCCTAGCTCATTTATGCTTGAAATGCCGAAGTTTGAATTTTTGGAGTTTCCGGTCCGACAGTGAATTTTTTTATCCGAGGCTCGGATTGGAATTCCGGAAGTTGCTGTAGCTCCGTCATGTCATTTGGGATGTGTGTACAAAATTTCAGGTCATTCGGGCGAGGTTTGGTTAGGTTTTTGATCGAAAGCATATTTTGATAGAATTTGAAGTTCTTAGGCTTGAATCCTTGATTTAATCGGGTTTCCGGTGTCGTTTGAGGTATTTTGAGGATTGGTACAAGTTCGAATAAGGTATGAGGTGGTATTGTGCTTTTGGTTGGTGTCCCGGGGGTCCCGGGATGATTTCGGATGCTCAACGGGCAAAGTATGGAGTTAGAAGGAAAAAGTTGCAGCAGGCTTCTAGTGTTTTCGCTTCTGCGGTCCTGGAGCTGCAGAAGCGGAGCCGCATAAGCAGTTTCCTCACCGCAGAAGCGTAGCCGCATAAGCGGCCACCTTTCCGCATAAGCGAAATTTTGCCATCCTAGGAGAACCGCAGAAGCGGTCTCCTTCCCGCATAAGCGGAACCACAGATGCGGTTTTTAGTCCGCAAAAGCGGTCCCTGCCATCTTAAGTTGAACCACAAAAGCGGTTATTCCCACTGCAGAAGCGGTCCATGGGCCGCAAAAGCGGAAATCACTGGTCTGAAAAAGGAAAAATCCGAGGGTTTATTTCAAAGTTAGAAAAATCAATTGAGAGCTCGGGGGAAGGCGATTTTGAGTGGATTTTGAAGAGAAGATCATTGGGTAATGTTGCTTTGATCCCTTCTAGTTATATTCCATCATTTCCTAGCTAAATCAACCATTAGAAATCAAATTCAAGGTCTAAAAATTGAGAAAAAATGGGTGAAACTTCTTAGGCTTAATTTGTGATTTTGAGTGGGCATTTGACCTCCGATTTGCGAGATTTTTATATGGTTAGACTCGTGAAAGTACGAGGGTTCTGAAAATGTGAAAATTATTCGATTCCGAGACGTGGGCTGGAGGGGCATTTTGGTCATTTTACCTATTTTCGCGCCCTAACTTTAATTTCAATAGTGGAATCAGTTGTTTACAATATTATTTATGATTTGTAATTGAATTGAATAGATTTGGGCCATTTGGAGTCAGATACTCGTGGCAAGGACATCGTTCCCTAGTTGATTTCGCACCGGTTCGAGGTAAGTGACTTGCCTAACCTTGTGTGGGGGACTTCATCCCTTGGGATGTGATAATTGGTAATTGAATGCCTGGTATGTGAGGTGACGAGTGCGTACTTGAGCAAATTGTTGAAAACCCGGATTTTTACTTAATTACTTGATTTGGATTCTCTTTCATATTTGCCTTACTTTACTTGTTTTTTACAGTCTGTGCTAGCGTAGAAGAGCATGTTTAATTGATCCAAGCTGCCTAATTGTTTAAATTGTCTTAACTATGATTACGTGGAGCATGTTAGGCCAGTATTCTTTGATGTCTTGTATTGTTGTACTTAAATTTTTGAATATTTCTTTGATGTTGGATGCGCATTTACATTGGGACTACGGATGCGGAAATTCCGGGAGTTCCCCCTTGTTTGTTTATTTTGGGACTACGGGTTCGATTCCCGGGAGATCCCCTGCACTTTTACTTTGGGACTACGGGTTCGATTCCCGGGAGATCCCCCTGCATTTTATCTTGGGACTACGGGACGGTATCCCGGGAGATCCCCTTGTACACTGATGATTTGATTACGGGACGGTATCCCGGGAGATTCTTTGATATTGATATGAGAAAAGGGCTACAGGACGGTATCTTGGAAGGCCCTTGTCGGTATTCTTGAAATTTTGCTGTATTTACTCTGTGTTTCTGTTTTGTCCTGCAGTACTATATTTCATTGATATGTCCTATCACATATTTGTGTTCATTAATTCTCATTAGACTTCGATACTGTTAATATCTTGTTATTTTATTATTTCTGTCTCAGTAGGGCCCTGACCTTACCTTGTCACTACCCAACCGAGGTTAGGCTTGGCACTTACTGAGTACCGCTGTGGTGTACTCACACCTCTTCTGCGCATGTTTTTCATGTGCAGATCCAGGTGCTTCTGAGCAGGCGTACCATCAGTAGCTGTCAGGGAGCGTATTGGGGACTTGAGGTATACATCTGCTACATCCGCAGATCCGCAAAGTCTCCTTCTCATTTCACCTCTAGTATTTTAGATGTTATTTCGATCCTTCTTTGTATTAGACTATTCTGGTGATTAGAGCAGTGTTAGATTTCTCATAACCTGTGTTGCCCGTGGGTTTCCGGTTCTTGGAGGTTACTTCAGTGTTTGGTATTAAAGTGTATGTTCCAGGCGGCAACTGTATACATTATTCCTGTTATTTGGTTTTGATTATAATTTTCGCAAATTTTTATTACTTCCGCAATGTGTTAGGCTTACCTGGTCGCGAAGACTAGGTGCCGTCATGACGTGTTCACAATTGGTGAACTAGGGTCGTGACAAGTTGGTATCAGAGCTCTAGGTTCATAGGAGTCACGGGACACAGGCCG